>JAUMJK010000452.1:0-239178 GCA_033558105.1 Coccyzus lansbergi
CCTCCTGCCGCTCCGCCATTGGCTGCGCCGCCGGCCTTCCCGCCCCGCCCTCCTCCGCTCGGCGCCCCGCGCGGCCCGTCACTCACCGCCCGAGCGCCGCTCCGGTTGGCCGCGGCGGCGGCGCGGGCGGGCCGGGCTGTCACTCAGGGAGCGGAGTCCGAAGTGGGGAGAGCGGGGAGTGGGGAAGGGGGGCGGGGGGGGGGAGCGAACATCTGTCTGCCGCAGCCCGGGCCCGGCTGTGCCGCCGCCGCCGCCGCGCGCGCCCCAGCCCGGCGCTCCCCCCCGCCCCCCCCACCTCCCCGGCCCCCGCCCCGCCCCCGCGCCCGGCAGCCCCGCTCCGGGCTCCGCGCCGTCTCCGGCCGTCGGTGCCATGGGGAGCGGTTGAGCGCGGGGCCCGCTTTGCCCCGCTCGCTCCTCGGCAAGGGGGGGGGCGCCCGGCGCTGGGGGGGGGGGGGGGCGGCGGACGGCGTGGCTGGGGTGGGGGGGGGGGCGAGGGTGGGGGAGCGAGAGGAGCGATCCCGGAGCGGCCGAGGGAGCGACGAGGAGCCGGCGGGCGGCGGCGGGAGCGCGGGGACTTCGGGCCGCCGCGGAGTGTGAGTCCCGCTGCCCCCATCCCCGCTCCTCCCCGCACGCACCGGGGCCGGGACCGGCGCCGCGGGGCGGGCGGAGTTGGCGGCGGGTCCGGCCGGGGAAGACGGGGGGGGCGCGGGGGCAGAGCCTTCCCCGGGCCGCCCCGGCGCCGCTCGCGGTTACTTTTCTTTTGTTGCCGCCGTGACCCCGGGGGTGGCTTTTCCTGCGCGCCGGGCAGCTGCTCCTGGCACCGCGGGGCGCCCGGCACGGGAAGGAGGGGGGCGTAAGGGGGCAGCCCCGGCGGGACCGGGGGTGTCGGTACCCAGCGGGGAGTGATTGGGACCGGGCTGGGGGGAGGGGAGGGGAGGGCTGCCCCGGCGGGACCGGGGGTGTCAGTGCGAGAGGACGGGGTAGTTCGGGGACACCCACAGACGAGGGAGCAGCCCCGGAGGGACCGCGGGTGCGAGGGCAGAAGTTAAGGGGGTGTCGCCCCGCGGGGTGCTCGCCCGGCCCGGGGCCAGCGGGCAGGTGAAGCGCCCGGCTCGGGGGACGCGTGAGTTGTCACCGTCCCCGCGGGTAGAGGACGGGCGGGGGCGGGGGGAGCGGCTCGGGAGCAAAAGCTGGACGCTCGCCACGGTGGCCCGGCCGGGCGGAGCGCCCGGCGGTGCGAACGGGGCTGGAATTGGGGCGCTCGGCGCCCCTTAACGCCGTCTAAACGCTGGAAGTGAAACGGAGCGAGGGCGGAGCGGGGAGCTGCGGGCTGAGTCGAGAGGTTCGGTTAATCTCCTCTTCTTTGAACTGAACCTCTGGGCTCAGTCAAAGCGAGTCGGTGTGGGTTTCTGGGGTGACCCCGCGGCTGGGGCTCGCTGTCAGTGCATAAAGCGGTCCTCCAACTTAAGGCAGAAGTGTTGCTATGCTGCAAATACGGTAGAGCCCCATATGTTTAGGGGCTTTTTTTTTTTTTTTTTTTTTTCCTTCTCCATGTTAGAAAGTTTGGGGGGAAAAAAAAAAAAAGAGACTTTGAAGTATTTTGTTTATACTAACAGAAGAGAAAAGTTCTCCTAAGAAAAAGCTGGTGGCAGGAGTGTAGAGGAGTAGCATATGGCATTAAAAGGAGCACAGCTGGAGGTAGCATTTCCATCTGAACATGATGTCAGAGCAGCTGACAGCCTGCCATCCCTCAGCCTTTTATTCTAACACACAGACAGGGAGTTAGTGTGTGCAGATCTGTGTGTGGAGAAGGTATCTCATTCCTCTCTAACATCATCTCCACTTTGCATCTGTCTCTCCTAGTCTGCTTTTTTTCCACCGATCTAACAGACCTGGAGCCAGCAAGACTCAGAGGAAAGGACTTAATCAGGTTTATGTGTACTAAAGGTAGGAGTAGCAATAGATTAGATACAGCATATTTCTGTTTTGGTGTGTTGTTTATTGAATTTCAGAAAAAAAAATCACATTACTTTTCTAACCAAGTTTAGAGGTAATATATGAAATTGAGTATTAAATAGATAAGTGGACTTAGTCAAAAGGCTTGGACTACAGTTAGACAGTATCAGTTCTTGGGCACGTTGTTAGCATTAACTTTAATGCGTATTGTGAGAATGTCTTGGTTTGGAAGAAGGGGAGAGCTAGTTCATCCTTCATTTCTGAGAACAAAACTGCAATGGATTTAGCAGCAAGCCTAAAGAGAGTTCTACTTTTTCTTCTTGTATTGCACCTTTTAAATGACTTTACAGGGGTTTTAGTGGAATGGACAAAAGTGTGCTTTTTAAAAAAAAAGAACTGTTCTGGCTGAAGTATGTTTGTGGGGAAGTCTTTCATTAAACTTCACAGTTAAATATCCAGCAGCTCAGAACTGTAGCAGCATACAGCTGTAGTGCTTCTGAAAGACAGAAATCAGTTATGTGTTTAAAAACTTTTGTACCCGGGAGAATGGCTTGACTGGTTTCCTTTTTTCTTTCTCGTGTGTAGCATTTGAAATCTTTTATTTCAGCATAACAATAATTATTTGAAGGAGTTTTTGTATTTGCGACTAATTTAGAACTTGTAGATTTGAGCTGCCTGAATTGGCCAGACAGCTGTAATCGCACTCCTCTATTCTTAATCTCTTTATCTGGGCAGCAGCTGCCATATGGCCACAGTCAGCTGGATCAGATGTTTATAAGCTTCCTTCTTCGTCCCTCTCTGTCCTTTCAGCCTCCTAATTTGATCACAGCTACCTTGTGAGCTGCCCTCCAATCTTTATTTTTAGCCCTCTTAAGGATTAGGATTGATGTTGGCTGTGGGGCACTTAAAGTGATTGTATTGTAAATCTTCGTGCTTTACTCTAGCAATGGTATTTTACAGAAAATTGTAAGGATTGTGTTGTAAGTTTTAGTTCATCTTGGTTTGTGAGGGATGAGGATTTTTCAATAATATCTGCCAGCCTAGGAAGCCACGATCTGCTTTGGGAGAGCGTTGCTATTTATCACAGAAGAATAGATTAAGGCAGGTTTTTAAGCAATTCTACTTCCTATTTGAGTTTCGACTTCTCTACTTCTTTGAAGTTTATTCTTTATCATCAAGGAAGGTGAATAGAAAAATACGTGGGTAAGAACAGTACTCGGGATACTGATTTTAAATATGCACACATGCACGCACGCTCACGTTGAATGACTTTTTTTTTTTAAGTTTGGTACTGGCAAACTCTGGCTAGTGTGGGAGGGGAGGGAAATTTCTGTCCTTCTGCATAGGGGAAGCGTTGCTCGTTGGTGTTTTGGTTTTCTTTTGTAAATTCTGCATGTTGATGAAAGTGTTCATGTTCTAATATGCAGTATGGAGAAGGTTTAAAACCTGAAAATCTGCTTGCTAAAAGAAGAAAAACATGTGAACTAAATTTCTAAAATTATTGATTTAGCTGTTTCGTGGATATTAGACCTTCAGATTTGTGTATATTAGTATTTCTTTATGCGCAAAACTCTGCTCTTACTACAATTTGACTTTAAAAAGAAGCTTGATGATCTGATTTTTTTTTTCCCCTTCCCCTTCTGTGATCTCTCAAACTTAATGTTAAAAAATATTTTGTTTTTTTCTTTTTTGGGGCGGGATTCTGTTCTCCTAGGGACGCAATCTGGAGGTAGATCCCTAAAAAAATTAACTTGAACAGGTTTTATGAACAGCAGTTGTACTTTTACTAGAAATTACAGACGTACCTGTGCGCTAACAAGAATGGCTTGTTTACCACTGAAAGGAAATCGTAACTTCAGCGGTTGATTGATAAAGGAGTTGCTATTGTATATACATGTTAAATAATCTTTGCATGGGGTCAGTACCAGAATTGTGGCAATATAAAGACGAGGGGTTTAGAGTGGAAGAACTTGGATTCATAAGTTCTGTGATTCTGACCTACATTTAATTTTTAAAAATCTCATTGCTTATAGGTTATGAAGACAGTATGGAGTTTCCTGACCACAGCAGACATTTGCTACAGTGTCTGAGTGAGCAGAGACATCAGGGTTTTCTTTGTGATTGCACTGTTCTGGTAGGAGATGCCCAGTTCCGAGCGCACAGAGCTGTGCTGGCTTCATGCAGCATGTATTTCCACCTCTTTTACAAGGACCAGCTGGACAAAAGGGACATTGTTCATCTGAACAGCGACATTGTTACAGCCCCAGCTTTCGCTCTCCTGCTTGAATTCATGTACGAAGGAAAGCTCCAGTTCAAAGACTTGCCCATTGAAGACGTGCTAGCAGCTGCCAGTTATCTCCACATGTATGACATTGTCAAAGTCTGCAAAAAGAAGCTGAAAGAGAAAGCAACCACAGAGGCAGACAGTACAAAAAAGGAGGAAGATGCCTCAAGTTGTTCAGACAAAGTGGAGAGCCTCTCCGATGGCAGCAGCCACATGCCAGGAGACTTGCCCAGTGATGAAGACGATGGAGAAGATGAAAAATTGAACATCCTGCCTAGCAAAAGGGACTTGGCGGCTGAGCCTGGGAACATGTGGATGAGATTGCCCTCAGACTCAGCAGGCATTCCCCAGACTGGCGGAGAGGCAGAGACGCACGCAACAGCAGCTGGAAAAACAGTAGCCAGCCCCTGCAGCTCAACAGAGTCTTTGTCCCAGAGGTCTGTCACCTCCGTGAGGGATTCAGCAGATGTTGACTGCGTGCTGGACCTGTCTGTCAAGTCCAGCCTTTCAGGAGTTGAAAATTTGAACAGTTCTTATTTCTCTTCGCAGGACATGCTTAGAAGCAGCCTGGTTCAGGTGAAGGTGGAGAAAGAGGCTTCCTGTGATGAGAGTGATGTTGGCACTAATGACTATGATATGGAACATAGCACTGTGAAAGAAAGTGTGAGCACTAATAACAGGGTACAGTATGAGCCAGCCCACCTGGCTCCGATGAGGGAAGATTCTGTCTTGAGGGAGCTAGATAGAGAGGACAAGGCAAGCGATGATGAAATGATAACTCCAGAGAACGAGAGAGTCCAGGTGGAAGGAAACATGGACAGCAGCTTGCTCCCTTACGTGTCAAACATACTTAGCCCCGCTGGCCAAATTTTTATGTGTCCTCTCTGCAACAAGGTCTTTCCTAGCCCCCACATCCTGCAGATCCATTTAAGCACGCACTTTCGAGAGCAGGACGGGATCCGCAGCAAGCCTGCTACCGATGTCAATGTCCCGACCTGCTCGTTGTGTGGTAAGACTTTTTCTTGCATGTACACCTTGAAACGTCATGAGAGGACTCATTCAGGTGAAAAGCCCTACACTTGCACCCAGTGTGGGAAGAGCTTCCAGTACTCCCACAACCTGAGCCGCCACGCAGTGGTTCACACACGGGAGAAGCCTCATGCTTGTAAGTGGTGTGAACGCAGGTTCACGCAGTCCGGAGACCTTTACAGACACATTCGGAAGTTTCACTGTGAGTTGGTGAACTCATTGTCTGTCAAAAGCGAAGCACTGAGCTTACCTACTGTCAGAGACTGGACCTTAGAAGATAGCTCACAAGAACTTTGGAAATAAAATTTTTATATATATAAATAATATATATATAAATCTATATAGTTGTGGTACAGTCTAAAAGCAATCTTGTTTCCTTGAACTGAAAGTTTGGCTACTAGCTTGTTTTTTGCACTTTAAGGCAGCATGAATATTTCACTAATTTAGCACTCCGATAAAAATGAACTGTAGAGGTAATCCGACAAAGGTAAAAATTAGAGTGTATTTTTCCCCCTTTTCAGAATAGAAGCCAGCGGATACTTTACTTCTAAGGAATCTCCAATTCAAAACAATTTGGATGTGGCTTTATTCTCCCCAAAACACCGCATTCTTTTAAGCTCTCAATCTTTTTCCTGTTAAAATCTGAATGTAGAAATCTCCCAATTTTGTCACTTCTTTTACATTTCTATAATTGCATGAGTCCTTTCTAGCTGTTGGAAACCTGAATGCTTTTAGACCCAAATGGAAAATTTCTGAAATGCTGGATTATCTATTTTTAAACAAGCAGTTGACTTAAAACTTATTATGGCAACTTCTGGATTTCTGACAGTTCCCACTGGAAAAATAAAAAAACAAAAAAACAAAAAAACCAACACAAAAACATAAAACAAAAACCCTGAGAGTTACACTGGGATCACTGGGACTCTGTCTTATGTGAAGGTTTGCTTGGGATGAAAAAGGATATTGCAGCTTCAGCAGTGATGAACTGTGTGTTTAAAAAATGTGAATTACTGTTATTGTATACTGTAATTGATTACATGGGCCGGGGGGAGGTATCAAAGAACTTGGCAGGTTGTGTTGATGCTCTTAGTTGAGTCTTGAAAAGTAAATATTAATGCTACAGAAATGCATGAGTTTCAGTATATTTTTGTCTTTGTTTGCATTGTATAACTTTTAACGAGTGAGTTGAAAATTATTTAATTTCCTTAGGAGGAAAAAAAAAAACCCGACACCGTTGAAAATGCCGGTGTTATGAAGAGGAGAAATGCACTGTTTTTATTTTATCTAATTTAAATTTACTTTCCCACTGACTTTAAGTTGAGAAGAACTTAAGCTACGAGTCGCCAATTTAGCTACATTAACAAGGAGAAAATAAAATAAAAAATAATAAAAAAAAAAAAAAGACAAACAAACAATGTTTACAACCAGGCTTCGAGATTTGCATGTGCGATGTGCATTTACTAACCCCAGACCCCTTCTAATTGCACAGACCCCACGCCAGCTCCAACTGAGGTGCGTCCATTTCCCCAGATGAGCATTGGTAGGATTCCTGCTGCACCACTCCACCACAATAGGTCCTTCTTCCCCGCCTCACCCTCTCTTGAAAAGAGGCTGTGGACTGAAAAAAAAAAAAAAAAAAGAGAGAGAGGAAAAAAAAAAAAAGGCCCCGGGCTGAAAGGCCTGGGAAGGTCTGAGTGACAAGGGGGCCGGGGGAGGGCAGGGGAAGGACTGTGTGTATCCAAGCAGCAGAGACTGCAGCCTGACGTGTGGTTTTAATGACCAACACGCAGGTCAAAAGCATTTTGCACAGTGTTTGTTTTCCTGTCTTGCACTTACAAATAAGGTCTATGGGAGTAGCATGGAAACGTTTGCTGGTTTTTTTCCTTTTTTTTTTTCCCCTTTTTTTTTTTTCACTCTGCTTTTGTTTAAAATTTGATCGCCTTAACTACTGTAAACATAGCCTATTTTTGTGCTTAAGATACTGAATGGAAAACTCCATTGTGTATTGCTGGACTGTTTTGGAAATATTTGGTCAAATGTGTGTTAATTTGGCTGTAATGGCATTTAAAACAAAAAAAAAAAAAAGCTGTGAAAATGGCCTTGGAGCGTTATCTTTAGTTACTTGAATAGTTTCTAGGTTTTAAAACTACATTCTTTTCTTAAGTTAGAGAAGACAATCAGTGTCTGAGGAAAATGGACTTTGTCTTGGATTTTTTTGTGGTCCTTGTGAGTGATTGCTTTTTCCTTTCCTTAGTTTCACATTCTTCTTTTGTTCTAAAACTTAGACTGACATCTAGCTTTGACAATCATAGTATGTTTTATTTTCCTGAGGGGGGAATAACTTATAATGCTGTTTAGTTTTGTACTATTGGTGTGTTGGTGAATTTTTAAACTGTGTGCTAACTGCAATAAATTATATGAACTGAGAAATCAATTCCCTTGTCTTTTTTCCCTCTTTTAAATTATAGTTATGGAGTATTTTTTATAATGTGTAACTTTATTACTTTTGTACAGACTTCTATTGCTAATTGTGTATGGAATATGTTTTCAGTATGCTTTTGAGCACTTTGTTGCTAACGTACATATTTACATCTCACTTAACATTTAAAAAAAATTAAATGCTTGTGTTTTGAAAGCATTTCTGTGTGTGTACCTCTCGATCATTCTGTAGAGGGATTTTTTTATTAGTATTTTTTTCTTCCCCAAAGACTTTTGCAGAAGCATTTTATTAAATTCCATAAATTTTGATACCATGCAAATATCTATGCAGATACGCAATTCCTTTTCTGGGCTAATTTCACCCCAAGGAGCTCTCTCTGGCTCACTCTTTTGTATTCAAGTCTCTATCAGAACATTAGAGCAGAAGGCAACAACTTAATCTGAAGCACTGGCTGGATACTGACTGGCAGTCAGTGTTACAGAACAAGTAGGCAGTCAAAATGTCCAAAATACCGGCAATATGTCAAAACTGTAGGGATTACAGAGAAAAATTAAAATAATCTCAATTCTGTCTGGGGATTTCTCTCATGGACTAAATATTTCTTCGGAAAAAAAAAATGAAGCTTAGCAAAACCTTTGGAAAAGACCTGGTGTAGATGCTTGTTGCAGGATATACCTAGATTTCTTGTTCGAGGCTGCTCCATCCTAGGAACAAGACCAGCACTGCAGAGCCTAATGCGAATATGAAAGTAAGGCTAAATTAGAAGTCTGGAATAGAGACAGCAGGACCACTCTGAAGGGGGGGAGGCTGGGGTGGGGAAAGGAAGGGCTTAATTTAAACGTTTAGTTACATTTGTCATCTGCCTAGGTACAACTTCAGTTGTACCTTGACCAAGTGAATCTCGGCGCCTGATGCTGTTACGGTGATCTTCCTGCATCTACCTAAATTTGTACATAGCCAAAATAATCTTTATCACTCTTTCATAAGAATTTTCAAGCATCATTTGCTTGGGTTTTTAATTATTACAGGTATTTTGAAAACATTTCCTTTTGTCAG
Source organism: Coccyzus lansbergi (assembly GCA_033558105.1). Classification (NCBI taxonomy): domain Eukaryota; kingdom Metazoa; phylum Chordata; class Aves; order Cuculiformes; family Coccyzidae; genus Coccyzus; species Coccyzus lansbergi. The sequence continues at coordinate 8,766 of JAUMJK010000452.1, forward strand.
CGTCAGTGTCTTTGGCTGCATAGATTTCTCTTGTTTTTCTAACAGTCGACCTTTTCTGTAGGCTTTCATGTAATAGAATATTATGCGTAGTTAAGATCGTTTAAAATATTGTCAAGACTGAAAAACGGCTAATATTGCAGTTCTAAAAACCAAGCAGCTGATGAGCTTCGGCTATGGCTCTAGGCAGATTCACCATTTGTTCTCCAGCATTAAGATTTTCAAGGACTGTAGATTCCCAAATAAGACTAGATTTAGAAGGAGCCCTTCTTCAGAAGGGTAACAGAAAACAGAACCATTAATGAGAAAATAATTCAAAATATCCTTTATACTTGAGGGTTTTATTGAGATGGTCTATACATGTGCAGTGCACACTTGTTTGTGGCTATCAAAGTGTTTCTTCAAATGAAAAGATGAAACATACTCTTGTGTGTTGCCTCTCTCCATGAGGTTTAATGTTCTGACATTCCTAAATAGCTTTTTTCTTTTTTTCTAATATAGTCCCTAGATAATGAAGGATGAGCGAACATCTTATTTGGCTTGAGGATATATGGTAACAAAATCCTTGCTGTTCATTTTGCCATGATGGTCGAAGGCAAATTGCGGGAATGGAAACTGTGTGCTCTAAACTTCACAGTTTCAGAAGACTTTCTGTGACCTCTGATAGTCATCACTTTTTAACCACGAGTTCTTCTAGTCCAAGACTCACAGGGAACATGCTAAACATACAATTTAGCTATTTTTTTTACTAATACCTGTGATAGCTTAATATCCTTTAATTAGGAATGATTTCTCTAAACTCAAGCTTACAGGTTTGGTATAACAGATTTCCGAATTGGGTAAAACATTCTACAGGCCATCTACTTACTAAGACATTTGCGTGTTTTAGGTGCAATTTGAAGAACTCAGTAGGAGTTTAAAATGAAAATTTCTTCCCAAAGAAAGGGTGGGATCTTCACTGCTTTTTCTGCTCTCCTACACCAGGGGAAAAGCGAATACCAAACATCCCATATACTTCTGCTGTGCCTAAATGAAACCAGCATATCCCTTCAAAACTTGCATCACCTTGTTGGAAGCATAAACAAAACTTTAAAATTAATTTACAGAGGGACAGATTCCCTTTTCTGCCTGTGCTACCTCAACTCAGCATCTGTGCACGCTCGCCTGTTCAGGAAGGACACCACCATTTCCTCTCCCTGTCGCAGCGTACCCTCTGCTTTTCTCCTACAGATAATGATCAAGTGATTTATTGGCAGTGGACTGACTTCTTTTTTTTCCCTCCCTAATTAATTCTACAGTAACCAAATGTTTCAACTTTTTAAATGGACTTTTAATATGCAACTTTTCAAATACATTTTTCCAACTTCCTATCAAAAATAAAACTCTGAGCCGCTCTTTTTTACGATCAACAATTCTGCAGCAATTTGTAGCTGAGGAGAACTTGCAAGGGGAGAAAATTTCTAACTGCTCCCTCACTTCACTTTGAAGCAATGCAAATTCCATTAGAATGAAGGTGAAATACCTTTCAAGTCTGCAAAAATAACCTAAACTTAGAAAGCTGATTCTAAAATATTGTCATGTAGTCAAACTCAAACTTATACATTATTAACGCTATTTGTCCATGCGATTTCCACACTGAAATACTTCCAGAGAGTGTAGTCTGTTCTTAACGATATCTAATCAAGATTTTTTTTTACCAGAATGGTAAACATGGATTTTAACAGAACTGTCTGTCTGATACTTCTAAATGAATGAAAAAAAAGATACACAAATCTTCTGGGCTCTTTCAAAATATTTTAGTTCAAAAGTCCTTGTTTAATTTTTGTTGAACTTCACTCATATTTTAATTGTGATGTTAAATATAGTGAGTTTGGTAATAAAAACTATTTTCTAGGTGGTAAGTGAGATGTTCTTTCTTTATTCATACTAATGCTTTTGGGCAGAAGGTGGAAGTGTTCCGTTTTACTTGGAAATGAAGATAGTCACAGAAAGAAGAGCCTTGCTTATTAAAACCTACAGCCAGCAGCTCCTGCTGGTGTGATAAAATTCAGCTCCGGTTAATGGGTCTTACTGATGAGAGACTATGTCCTTTTGAAAGACATTATCCATTTTGGTCTCGTAGGCTGAAAAAGAAGCATTGCTTTTAACTGATGGTCAAATCAAAATGCTCTGGGTGCAAAACCTACACAGCTTCCCCAGCTCTGCCAGATCAAGAGAGGACACAGCCAGGCAGCAGGAAAGCCAAAGGTGCTACAGGCTTAACTGTGACAGTGATGGCAAACACTGCAAAGGTTTCTAGAGACAAAGATGTTTGCCAAGGGGAAAAAAAAGAAGACTAGGTTGTATGTTTATAATCTTCAGGTTAATTTTGCTTTAGTTTTTCTTATTTTCAGTTTTTTCTCCTTAGAAGACTGTCACTCCACTAATACACCATCGTCTTTATGCAGAACGTACAGTTTTCATTCTTTCTAATTCCTGAACATTAATTATAGCAGAGGGCTGCAGGTGCCCACCGCTGTGTGTGAACACTCCCCTCACTGGGACAGGCTTTGTGACTGTCCTATATCACAGCTACTACTGCAGGGGCAAATTTTCTTTTCTTTTTTTGATATTTTACAGCCTCACTCTAGCAGGCTTTTGCTTGGGGCTACAAGAGGGAACGTATGCCGTCTCGCCTTGGAGTTGAAATTTCCATGTGATTGGGGATTTTTGGGACTGCAAGAAATAACTAAATGATTAATTGCAAAATACAACTGGTGATTATTTTTTAGGACATTTTAATGTGCAGTGCTCTGCTATGTCATAAACTCAGCGTTGTGCTTTAAAATGTGTATTGTGTATGAACACATGTGTCTGCATGCAAGGAAGTAGTTTAAAATAGCTGGCTAATTTTTATTTAGGTGTTCATCAAAATCACAGCCTCTGTAGAAGATGTATTTAGTGTTCATATGTAGCAGCCAACATGGCATGGTCTTGTGTAACTTTGTGCTTGTGATTGCTGCAATTATCAGCGTTAATCTGAGCACCAAGAAGGATTTTTTTAATGCCATGTCTGGAACATGCCAGATAGGGATTTACACAACGCAGCCCCAGCCATTACAACCCAGTGCACAAAACCCAGCTTTAAATTAGGAAAATATTTAGAGAGCAAGTTACAAGTACATCGTGACTTCCGAAAGGATTTAACTAGTAAAGCAATATGTTACTGCCTCAGTACTACAGGAGGTATATTAAAAGGCTTAACTGTCTCAAAGCAGCTCTGTGGCACGGTATATGCTGTATCTGAATGTAAATCTAGATAAGGATTTAAATATTTCTTTCACAACCTTCCTGAAATACGTTTTGGTTAAGTCTTATTTACAGCTATTAAGAAAATAAAAACTTACCCTCAATGCTGCATTTTAGGCTTTTGTCAAATTGTCTTCAATTTTAGCATTAAAGCTACTTTTTATAAACTTTTTGGATGTGATCCCAATATACACTTTACAATTTTAAAAATATACTTTATCTATAAATAAAATTCCTTGAAACTGATAGAGGTTTATCATACAAGATAGGATTTATTTTCAACTGCATTTGCCACATATTCACACTTAGTGAGGATTCGTGTTGAGTTAATTTTGGAAATTCACATCAAGATAAAATATAGTTAAAATCTTAATGAACATATCCTATCTTTATCGGCTATAGCTACCAGGTCTTCATTTTCTGTAGCTTATTTTCTCTTTTTAAAGTAGTTTGACTGGCACCATCTATCCAGATTCTGATTTCTGTTCATAGACAATTTTCAGGCTTATATATATGATAGTTTGAAAACACTATAAATATCAGTATTTCATTATTTTCAAATGACTGAATGACTTTTAAGAAAGAGCTATGTCCTACTGAGCTGAGACTAAGTAAGTAATTTTTAATTTCTGAAGAAATGGAGAGTCATATATCTCCATATTAATTATGAGGATGTAGTTTAACGAACAGGTGACTGCTTGGCTCCCAGTTGATAGACGGACCAATGGATCTCTGTGAGTGCTGGAGAACTCATTGTGACTTACCTCCAAGGTTTTCTCAAGTTTGCTTCCCTATGCTTAAAATAAAAGGCTGCTGAGATGCAAGGTGAACGCAAATTTGTGTTTTGTCCAATTCAGTGTGATAAACATAAACATATCTCTTTTTTGTTAGCTATTGGAAAAATTTCACATGGAGAAAACTTCCAAAATGTAAGGACAAGAAATGGCATTAAGCAGTACTTCACTTAAGAAATCTGTTATTCTTAGCCCAAATTTGCATCAAAAAAACACCCATGCATATTAAAATCTTAGCAAGGAGACCTTTTAAAACCCATAACCAGTAGTTAAAAATGAGAGTAGATCAAGCTTTTTGCTTGACACAGAGTGCTAATTTTAAAGTGTTTTTCTATTTTCCCTAATACATATCATGAAGCTTGCAGCTCAGAGAAAAAATAGGATTCCTGCCGAGCAGAGAAAATACAGCAGAACTGTGTTTGCCTTCCAGGTTGAGGGAGCTGTGTCGGGGTGAGGGTACAAGGCAAACCCTTGGGCCATCTGTAGGGCTAAGTGGGACAGTTCCCCTCTCTTTCATCAGCAAGCCTGCTAGAGGTGAGCATCTTGTGGCAAACAGGACTTTCATCCTCAAGCAACAGCAGGTTTGTAGGCACACTTCTGCTGGAGTGATTGAAAATGACTGAAATGCTACTTCTGGAAAGATGTTGGATAATGCAGAGTGATTCAAACAAGGCATTAAAACAACTGTGTTTGCCCTTTCTCAGCAGAGAATGGAGATGGGAGCGCTCACTGCCTGCTTCAGGGCTAAGCAATACACAAGCCACAGAAGTACCTGATGATATAAGATGATTTTAAAGCGTTATGCTCTGAACTAGCTGTGCCACTGGATGGTCTGGAGGTGGATATCTGAGTGCTGTATTGCAATGCTATTTTATAAAAATATACTAAACATAAGGGTCTGATCTCTCAACCCCTCTTTGCAGACTAGGAGCCTGAGGTGAACCAAGTGTGAGTCACCCTCAAGACAGCAAGTAGATGACTAGCACTCATCCTAATGTTAGCCTTCTATTTTAGGGTGATGTTCTTCAGATTCAGGGCTCTTTAACACAGAAATGTGACCATTTAATGCACTGGGGTTTTTTAACAAGAACCTTTGATAAGTTCATGGCTACAGTTCATGGCTGAGCCAGACTCTTTTGGTCTAAAACTACCTGTATTAATGACAGGCAAAAAAAAACCCAAAACCCTCCAAATCTGCTTTTGGAAATATCCAGCTCCTTTAGGTAGCTGTTGTTGCTTCCAGAACAGGATAGGAATATGTCTGGACCATAAAAAAAAATATTGACAAAGACCTTGGTTTAACATGTATTGCTAAAACTCAATAACAGTGTTCACCTTTTGAAACTATCTTATCTCCAATCTCATCTCTTTTTATTTAGAAGAAGGAGGAGGAGCCTGTGCTTTTGACTAGAATGTGGTGAGAAGAAAGAGAACATCTGCAAATAATGGCTTTTTTTTCAAGAGAGGGATAAGCACATTGTTAAAAGAATGAAGGAAATTACAGAAAAATGAGGTTTAAGGGAAAGCACATGTTGAAAGACAGAGTACATTAATCAGGCTATGGGAATGGGAGGTATAAAGTCACTTTTCTACACCACTTTGATTCTTATTAAGGACAAAAAGCATTATGAGTTTTTTTTCTTTTTTTTTTTTTGCTGGTTCGTAGGAAGGAAGCAATATACCACAGCAAGGTTGTAAGCCTCACTTCTGGAGCAGTCCTGGAGGATGAAGCATTTTTTAATTCATCTCAAAGGCTTTTTTTTTTTTTTTTTTTTTTAATTTTTTTTTTTAAGAAAGAAAGGAAAGTCTCCTCCTTATGACTTTACAGATGGCACAATCCCGAATTTGAAAAATCCCGATTTTGAAGTCCACACTTGAAGTCTCGAGACCCCAGTCTACGGAGCAGAAGTACCTGGGTTTCTTCTGCCCTCCTACCCAATGAGTCATTGGAGATGGGGAGCCCACTGCTCATTCAAACCCACTGAACTTATTGAAAAATTATGAAAAGAAATAAAAAAAAAAGGAATTTGAAGTCATGTTTATCCTGGGGCTGGATGCAGGGTTTGGTATTTCAGAGTGTTTTCAACACATTTTCTGTGCTACCTCTCCATGACCTTTGTGCACCATGTTCGATGCCTGATATTAGGTTTGGCTCCACACCTTTCTGCTGTTGGCTGATCCAAGCTTAAATTAAAGTTCATGCTTGGGTTCTGGTTAGAAATTAAGCTAATTATGGTGGTGTTCATTCCATTGTAAATCCTCCTGAGATACTTGGTGGTCTTCAGTGGCCAGTCACTGAAACCCCTGGTTTGAGGCCACATTATTTATCTAGAAAAATAAGAGGAAGGCTAATGACTTCAGCCATAGCTTTTGCTGGATATTTCTGTGACTGCCCCATTTTGCTCCTACCTCCCCAGCCCCATTTTCCCTAGGAGACCATTTTGCCATCCAGGCACGTGCCTCAAATGAAGTTTTTGCCCGTTGCACCACTCGGAAGCAGCCTGTGAATTTCGGCAGCCGGCGGCGTGGCTGCAAGCGCGCAGCTTGGTGCCTGTCAAGCATCTTGTTAGCACAGCATCCGCAAAATAACTACTCTGAGAAGTACAACCTGGGGGCTGGAAATCACTGCAATCCCCCTCACATGTTTTTGAACATGGCTCTTCTGCATGGCTGGCGGAGAGGTGGGGGGGGCTGGGGGGGTGTGTGTGAGGAGGAGGTGGGAACCAAGAGGGGAGCAGAGCATCCCAAAAGTGGGGTTTGCTTTCCACCATAGCCCTGCAGAAAGCCTTGCTGCTGCCCAAGTCCACAGCAGCTGCGCAGGGCAGGGGTTGGTGGCATCTCCGTGGGCCTCTCAGTCTCCTCACGGTTAGGGAGAGGACAAGCACTTCCAGTTCCATGGAGCAGCAGCAGCTCATGTAGATCTCTTCACCACCCCATTTCCCAGCCCTGTGGGGAGGGAGGGGAACACTGTGGCACCAGCAGTTTGTGGTTTGGCCCCTGGTGCTATGGCACTTCGCTTTGCCACAGTTGTGTTATATATTTCTCTGGGCCATGTGCTGCTCCGGGGTGAAGGCTCCCCCTTTACAGAAAGCTCCAGGCACCAGGTCCTGACCTACACACTGGTCAGAGAGAGGCCCTTGGTGGCCTTTGTCTTTTTGTTTTCTTTTGGGTAAGGCCACTCTAATCTTTTGGCAGCTCTTGCCTGATGATGGCCTCAGAGCGATTTCAGGCTCCAACAGTCCATCTTCCTGGGGCCTCGACTTAGGCGCATTTGCAAGGCAACCAGTGCCACAAAAACATCCGAGTGCAATCTATTTTTTCCTTCTCCTTTGTTGCTTAATGGATGACTCAACTTTCTTTTGTGACTGCATAGCTTTAATTTATAGTTTTTAGGCAAGCGATCATTCCTTTCATTATTTTGGGTTAAATATTCTTATTTGTTGATTATTTAATAGTTTGTTTGGATAAAGATGGGGGGAAAAAAAAAAACCAGCTTGGTGCCATAGACCGAGTCCAAAAGAAATTAACTGCTCTGCTGCACATATTGGAGAAGGGAGTTTGCGGAGAATGCAGCCCCGCTAATGGACTGGCAAACTGATAAAGGCTTTAAAGATTCCATATAACCCCACGCTGCCTCGTTTTATTAATTAACTCTCCTTGCTTTGTAGCAGGGTTGTCCCGGCTATGGAATAAATGAGTGAAAGGGCTGACCAGTATGCATTAAACATCATTTTACGCTTAGCCTTGTGGAGAAGCAGATTTTGTGGGGGTTTTGGGGTGGATTTTGTTTTCCACGCAACCTTCCTCTGACAGTGTTTTTGTTCACATTGCTCAGAGTTGGACGGGAGAAGGAGGTGAGGAATTGCATCTGTGGCCCCTTGGTGCTGTCCCACAAAGGGTGACAAAGGTGTGAGCCCTTGGCAGTGGGACTTTGGAGCTTCCACACTCAGGGGTCGGTGTGTAACCCATCAGCAGAGGGGAAATGGAAGTTGGGGTGCCAGAGAAACGGTGGCTGCTATTACAGACAGGGTAGTGGAAGAAGCTGCCAAAAAAAAATGTACCGCTCTCAGCAGCCGTACATGATTTTTCGCTTACGACAACTGACTTCTCAGTTCTGCGTCCTGGAGAACAGGTGCTGTTTTGATGGACTGCTTTATTTAATCATTGTTTAGATGGAGAATGGCTCTGCTAAGGCATTAAATATTTCCATGAAATAAAGGTCATTGTGATTTAAGTTTTTAAATGACTCACTAAATATTAGAGCTGATTTTTTGTCTGCTGTAGTAATTTTTTAATATTCCCTCTGTATGTTTTCTTTTATAGGGCATCCAGATTATTATAACGCCTGTCAACCAAAAAGGGGCAATAATTGAGACAAAAAAAGCTTTATTTATTTATTTATTTATTTAAATCTCTGTGATTCCTAGTACAAAGTTCAGCAATGCACCACACCATCCACTCTCTGTCTGGACTGATGCAGGATTTTTTGTGATTTTTTTTTTTAATGGTGTGGGGTTTTTTTTCTAAAACATTACTTCTTGGCAAACTAGATATGCAAATGCCAGAATACACTAAAACCACATTTAATTGGACCCACTTGCCAACTTCTTGAACACAGCTTGGATTATTTCACTGGAGGCTGCTTCTGTTAAAAGATGGGGGAGGAGGAAGTGGCATATTGACAAGGCTTCAGATAATTTTTTTTTCCACTAGAAGTACAATGATGCTATGAGCCAAGTTTGGAAGTATTTTACAATGTTTAATAATAATTATTATTAAAGGATATTGTAAACATATGCATTTAAGTGGAATGTAATGGGAATATAATCACATCACTAATTTAGTTTTGGATTAATTTTCGGGGATTTTATTTGAGGAGTAACTGACTCCCACAGTAGCTGGAACCTGCAAGGCACTGTGAAAGGCTGGCTTAGAAGGAAAACATGTAGCCTTCTCCCTCTCTTAGCTAAATGAGCTGATTAAAAAATATTCATTCTTTTAGAAGACCTGTGAAATTTCATCTCTGACTGGCAATCCATTAAATATAAACTGTGTAATAGAATTAAAATTACAAGTTCTGTTTAGTTCCCAGAAATTTCAAATATGCATGTGGATGCATGTTATACCTCAGTATTTCCAAGAGAAATAGAAAAACCCAATAAATTATTGCCCTAATAAAGCTGATGCTGTGAAAAGCTAATAGAAGGGGGTTTCCAAGTCATTCCAGAGATCACCTGCAGTTGTGTGGGAGTTGTAGGTCCCCAGACACGTTCCCAATGCTGGTGGAAGTCGGAAGCCTAGATAATGGCAGGAGATGAAAGAGCTTTTGGGAAGCTCGGCACAGACTTTGCCTTCACTCTTTATTGCCTTGAGATGATAGGAGCAACCCTGGGGTGGTGCAGGCCCCCTGCTCCCAGTGATTTGATGGGTTCTCTTGGGGCACCTGGTACTACTTACACCTGATGCACCTGGGTAAGAAAGAAGCTTCTTTTCCACCTTTATCCATAAGGGAATGAAAGCCTTCGCTGCCCTCCTGCCTGTCCTGCCCACTGCAGTGCCCGAGCAGGGATGCTTTCATCCTCCTTGGGGCTGAACTTCTTGCAGGGATGGCAAACCTCCCAGTTTTCCCCAGCCAGTGAGCTATTGTGTAGACTGGCTGCTGGCAAGAGGGGGCTACCGGCACTCCTTCTTTGGTGCAGTGCCCTGTCTCACCGGGACATGTAGCTGGGCCCTGGCGCAGCACCAGGGCTGAACGAACGGGAAGAAATGGGAGGCAAACCAACCAAACAAACATTTCTCCATACATGCAATTTGTCAGAGCTGTTGGTCTGAGCTGTCACGGTTTTCAGTGTCAGCCCCAGTTTTTTTTCTGTAGGTGCCTCCCAGTCGAGGGTTTTGTGCTCCTTTTTATTCCCGTTTGCAATTTGGGGCAGCAGATTGGACGTGCCGGGGTGACGCGAGGACAGGAGCAGAGCGGTCCTTGCAGCACAGCATGGGCGGCTGTTGGGGGGGACCCACACCTGCCCCCATCTCTGTTAGCAAACGCTACCGTTCTCACTGGGCTGACTCCTGAGTCAGAAACATTGCTTTACCATCTACAAGGGTTGGGGGGAAAAAAATTAATCTTGAATAATAGTGACACTGCAATTAGGGAAGAGGCATCACTTTAGATAATGAGCATCTTTTAAGGTACTTATGCAATCTGAAAAATCATAGCTGGTCTGGATGTTCTTTAATCTTGCCATCCTTCCAAAGCAAATTTGTAATGTAGGGGGTTTATTGTCATTAGAGAAATTATTTTAGTTCTCTAGGAGAGAACCATTTCTTTGTCATTAGCAGAATCCCTGGCTTTCCTTCAGCACATAAACATTTTACCCGATGCAGTTTTAAAATGTGCTTGTCTGCAAGCCTTTGCCGGAGTCTGAATTGTGAACATTTCAGCGTTTGGATGTAAAATCTGGGATCTCGATTTAGCCTTCTGTAAATGCAAGGATGAAGGGCAAAGCACAGATCTGGGCATGAATTTTTAAATTAAGGGTATTCAGTTTCACAGTTTTAGGATGGCACCTATGTGCAGTCGACAACCAAGATGTCTGAGCAGCTCACAGTCTGGAGTTTATTCTTAAATAGTCTGTGAGGCCTGGATTGCCTATTGTCCCTCGTACATAAGGTTCGGAGATGCATTGGCCCAGGCTGCACCAGCAAAACTTCTCCATGTAAACCTGGCAAGCAGAGGCAGTAAAAGAGGATTAAAATTGATCATGTCCCCCACCACTGTACCTTTGGTAATCACAGCCTAACAGGGGCTGCATTTAGAGGGACAAAACACACTGCTCCTGGATTAGAACATTATGCTTTGGGAGCAGATTTTTTTAAGGAAGTTGAAGGAAAAACTGTTGCCTGCTGCAGTGGGCTGTAATTGTGTTTGGGTGATGGAGCTGTGCTGGCGAGCCCTTTCTGGGGCATTCAGAGCCAAAGAGACCAAGTGACCATTCCAAGCCTTGTGGAAAGCTGGTGCCAGGAAAGAAATTGCAACGCAGTCCCTTGTGTTGCTGCTCGGTGTCCCAAGCATTGAACCATCCCCTGTGTAGTCCTAACTCTGTTTGAAAACAACAAAGCGATGGAGTTGAACCAGAGCCTTGTACTACAGCTCAATGATCAGCCCCCCAGAAAAGAGATTAAAGCTTTTCAATACAATACAAATCAGTTGCCTAAACATAAAGATGAACCTAAGCCAGCCACTGTGGCAATCTGTGGCCAGTAAAAGTGAAAAGCAATTTATTTTAATTAATAGGTCTTTCTTCTAAAAGAGTAAATGGGTCACTAAGATGGGGCTGGAGGGCTGGTGTCTGAGGAAGGTGGAGATGCTTAGTATAACAGGGTGAGGGGCTAAAACAGGCAGGAAATAAATCCACTGGTGTGTGAAATGTAGAAAGAGTCAACAGGTAGAGGTTCTCAAGGGGATGAAATTATTCCAGGGATATTTTACATCAAAGCTGCATGAAAGGGAGGATGGGTCATGCTACAGAGTAGCTCGAGGACTGGCACATAAGGAACCTCCTGGATTCCTATTGGTTTGGTCAGATGCTGATCTGACCACTGAGGTCACAGGGAACAGTCAGAGGGTGATGAACGTGCATCCTTGGTGTAGGTTGGGCACAACCCCTCAAATGAGGGGGAAGGGGGTTGAGTTGGAAGAGGGGAGATTGAACAAGCTGGATGGAGCTTGGAGCCCCTGATCCAGCAGGAGGTGTCCCTGCTCACAGAAGAGTTGGGATTGGACGGACTTTGGAGTCCCTTCCAACCCAAACCATTCCAGGATTCCATAACTTGATCTACTGGAGGGTCGGGAGGCTCAGCAAAGGGTCCTAAACAGCTGGATCCATGGGCTGAGTCCAATGGGATGAGGTTTAACACGGTCAAATGCCGCCTCCTGCACTTGGGGCACAACAACCCTGAGCAGAGCTACCGACTGGGAGAAGTCTGGCTGGAAAGCTGCCAGGAGGAGAGGGACCTGGGGGTGTTGGGCGACAGCGACTGACCATGAGGCAGCAGTGTGCCCAGGTGGCCAAGAAGGCCAATGGCATCCTGGCTTGGAGCAGAAATGGTATGACCAGCAGGGCCAGGGAGGTTCTTCTCCCTCTGGATTCAGCACTGGTGAGGCCGCTCCTTGAATCCTGTGTCCAGTTGTGGGCCCCTCAGCACAAGAAGGATGTTGAGGCTCTGGAGTGAGTCCAGAGAAGAGCAACGAAGCTGGTGAAGGGGCTGGAGAACAGGCCCTATGAGGAATGGCTGAGAGAGCTGGGGGGGTTTATCGTGGAGAAGAGGAGGCTGAGAGGAGACCTCATTGCTCTCTCCAACTCCCTGAAAGGAGGTTGTGGAGAGGAGGGAGCTGGGCTCTTCTGCCAAGGGACAGGGGACAAGATGAAAGGGAATGGCCTCAAGCTCCACCAGGGGAGACTTAGGCTAGAGATTAGGAGGAAGTTTTTCACGGAAAGGGTCATTGGGCATTGGAATGGGCTGCCCAGGGAGATGGTTGATTCCCTGTCCCTGGAGGTGTTTAAGGGACGGGTAGATGAGGTCCTGAGGGACATGGGTTAGTGTTTGATAGGAATGGTTGGACTCGATGATCCGATGGGTCTCTTCCAACCTGGTTGTTCTATGATTCTATGGTTCTATGAAATATGACATTTGAAGTAAAGGGACTGAGATGTGAAATTTTTCAGGGACTTGCACAGTGGAAAAGACAGGGGTGAGGAGCTGTGGGCCAGGGACCTCACACCTCAGATATCCAGACTGAGACAGAGAAACAATACTACGAGCAGGGATGGGTCAGTGAAATGCTTCTGTGGTCCCAGTACAATCAGTGTCTGACCACGGCACCATGGTGTGTATGGATTGGGCAAAACCATGCTCACAGTGGCTCTACTTTTCTACCTGTGCATAAGACTGAAATGCATCATTCAGTTTCAACAATACCTGTTTTTCAGCTGAGGATGGGATGGATAAGTTGGCTCACTCTGGCCCAGGTGTGCTGACCTGTTGTAAGTCCTCCGGGACTGGAGGTGCACTCCCCAGCCTCAGGGAGACCTGTTGTCCCAGCAGTACCACAGAGGTGTGACTCTGGCAGAGCCTGAACCGGCAGCAGGACCCGGGCTGCAGCTCTCTTCCCTGTGGTGAACCTGAGCTGCAGACCACATCGGCTCTGCCACACTCAGGGCTCTGCAGCACTGGTTGTTAATTAAGCTGCTGTGACCAGTCGAGTTGTGGAAGCAGATGTCACAAAACACAGGTTTCAGGCTGGAAGGTACCTCTGGAGGTCCTCTGGTCCAACCCCATGCTCAAGCAGCACAACCACCTAGAACAGATTGCCAAGGGCCATGTCCAGGTAGCTTTTGAATATCTCTAGTTGCAAACATTAAGCAACATGTGTCATTTTGGTAGGTAGGCCAGTTTTCTACAGATAGTTGAGTTTTTGCATGGGGTCTGAAATGACTACCTGCACTGAACATCTAGTTAGCAAATTCTAGTACCAGTGGCAACACCCCAGCTACCTGCCTCCACACCACGGCATCTTCAATGTCACCTAATGAGTGGCTGTTGATAGCTCTTCTAATATCATGAAGCCATGGGTCTGCACTGCAGAAGCATGGTGTCTGCAGGGCTGAAGTGGTTTTGGAAACATCCGAAGGCACTGTAGCTCTTGGATATGAAGGTGGTATTTCAGAAGGGGTAGCAGGCTGTTTGTCTGCTTTAAATGAGCTGTGATCCGTGGTAGTGGCAAGGCATTTCTAAGTTGCAAACACAGTAAGAGAACATTTGTCTGCCTTTTAAAGGGCTGAATTAAATTGCTGTTTTCAATAAACTTGAGTTTGAACCAAGCATGAACACTTGAGGTCAAGTCAGACTTGAAAGCAATACAAGCAACCCCTGATTAAGAGAGGCAGTCAGATAACATTTGATAAGTCAAAATCTGAGCCAGATTTTAAAAAATGCAGGCAGATTTCAAAGGCTGGGTCATTACAGAACGTGAGATTTCTGTGAATCAGCATGTTAAATGGTCTGATGTATTGAGACTCAAACAAATGTTAGACATATGGAAAGACCTCTATATAATGAGGGATGTGAAAAACAGGATGACTGTTTAATTTAGAAATAGGATAAGGAAGAGAGGCGCATTAGAGGTATATAAGGCAGTGAATAGCGCAGCAGAGATAAGCCTGTTGTCTTGTTCACTCTGTACAAGAGTGTAATTTCTATTTACTTACACATGATCAGCACTAGAAAATTTTCTCCAAGCATAGGTAATATACCGCTGGAACTCTGTGCCACAAAGTACTCATCTTTGGAACAGGATAAAAAGGTTACAGAAAGAAGAAATAGGTATTGGTATGGATAATGAGCTATAAATCATGCTTTAGGAAGTAAGCCAACCAAAGGTTGGAATGAAACGTCCCCTGTGGGCCACATGTTTCACAAACTGCCCACTATAGGATTCTTGTACCTTATTGTCAAGGACCTGTGCTTGTCAGCAAGAACAACAAATGAGATAGGTTATTGATCTACCCTGTGGTCTGAAAAAATATTATCTTTTCTTTTGGTAGTAACTGTTTCCCAAATGTACTTCTGCATTGGAAAAAGCCACTCAAAGCATGACCCAAGGGGACTGGACACACAACTCTTAGGGCCCCAGCAAATACTGAGTGACTAGCAGCTGGAACACGCTCCTGACCTGGAGATTGAATTTAGTGTGTCTTGGAAATAGGCTATGGTGAGCCTATGCAGAGTGCACACTGGCACTCAGATTGGTGGTCACCAGACTGCACTTCTAATGCCAGATTTGGCTGGTGAGCAGCATCTGACTGGATGCTGGGCAGATGAAGTAGGTCTCACCCACAAGCTGAGCATTTCAGTGGGGCTTGGTCAATGTTGCTCTTATTCTTACCATCGTTTTGCAAGGCTGTTAATAACAGTGTTCTCACTTATGAGTTGGGACACAATTGGCTTCTTGCTGGATGGAAACTAAGTTAGGAACCAAGCTGTCTCCATGAGACTGGTTTTCTGGGAGAAAAAGCAATGAGGCAAAAAATGTATGTGCCCAGACCAAATGGCAGCAAACCTATGGTAAAGCCCCTGCATAAAACCTATAGACTAATTAATACTCTGCACCATCTAATCAACAGAAATCTTCTGGCATGCACAGTCAGGCTTGCAAACTATTCAGCAGAGAGGTTTTTATAACCTCTACATAGATCAGGGTAATTACACAAAGCTGCTCTAGGGGCTTCCCTCTGCAGCTTCTTGAACACTGGAAAAGAAGAACAGTGCTTGAAAAAACAGGCAACCTCTGGCAACCCCTCTTAGCACTGGAAGGCTCTCTGGAACAGAAAGGGGAAAGAAATTGCCTTCCTTTGCTGCTGCTGTTGAGCTGGTCTCTCTCCCGTTGTCCCGGTGCCAGCGCTGAAAGCCCATCCTGCTTCCTTCATGTTGAATGTACTGTCCGTCCTAGAGCAGATGCAAAGGCGGCAGCAGGACCACTCAACTTCAGAGCTGCTCCAGCAGCCTCCAAAGTAGAATAGCACAGCTCTCTTCACAATATGCTGAGGGGGAGGAGGAAGGAAGGACTCTGGCCCTGTTTGCTTGTGCTAATTGATGGCTTCTGTTGCAGCTATTCACACTTTAAAAAAAAAAAATGATAACAAGTCTACTGATTTAGAAGCAAAGAATAAAAACCCAACAGCCTCACTAGTATGTCAGGCGCAGATGAGGCTGCACTGCAGAGTGCTCTGCTGAGGAACAGCAAGAGGCTGGGTAGGAAAAATGACCCACCTGCAAATGCTGATCTCTGAACAGGTGTGAAAAACAGATACAATGTGGTGGTGGTCTGGGGTGCGCTGGAACAGCCTCTTCTGCAGTGAGGGACTCACCAGCACTGGCTCAGCCCTGGCAGTGGTCTGCTCTGCGGCTCCACCTTGGGACTCTGTGGCTCATCTTGCCCAGCCAGTGATGGTTTCTGCCTCCTTCATAAAATGAGCTTTGTACCTCTGACTTTAGTGTGCTCTAGCTGAGCAATGCCTACCTTGACACAGACCTCTCTCCCTGTGATGGGTCTCTTGTGCTGGCACAGACAGGTGCCTTTTCTCCAAAAGGCTCCATATTCCCATCTCCTTCTCCAAGACTTCTTTTCCTTGCAGGCAGACATTGTCTTCTCCTGCTGGGAGAGCACTGTACCTTGCTTAGCAGTTTACATGGTAAGTCTATATTGCAAGTCAGAGGTGTGATCACAACATGCCTGGGTGAAACCCTGCTTGCTTTAATTTAGCTAGCTGAGATATTAATTTTGGAGGAAGAGGCAGCATTATGCACTTTGGAGCCTATGGTCTGGGTGGGCTTGCAGAGCCTGCAGTGTTTCAGCTTCTCTGGCATCAATATCCAGGCAGCTAGACAGAGTGAGCTGGGATGTGTGAATAAGCAGCACAGCAAGAAATGACTGCACTAAGTGAAGGGAGCTGGGCTCCAGCCACGTGCCAGGGATGCCACGAACTGAGCAGGGCAAACCCTGGGCATTTAGCAAAGCACTGCTACTAAACGCACCTTCCTACTTGGCAAGTCCCTTGCTGCTGTGGTCAATAATTCTGCTTTTAGGAAAGCAGACCCTGTTGTCATGAGGAATTTATGTCTCTTGGAGAGACCCCCAGCCCTCTGGTGCCATCACTGCAGAGATGCATAATGTACTGCTGGCTGCTCAGCAGCGATGGGCAGAAGCAGCATCTTTCTGCCCTGCTTCCCTTGCGGCAGCCCTCAGCATCATTCACACAGGGGCCTTTGCCCCTTCTCGCAGCCTTCCGCATGCTCCTTGTATGATTCACATCTGGGTGTGCTCAGATGTGTTTCTTTTTCTGAGAAGGTCACCCAAAATATATGTTTAACAGAAGCTTTCTCTATTTTTAACATAGAGAGACCTCATAAAAAGTCAGAAGACTAATGCAAAACAATAAATGAGATATTTAGTCATAGGTTTCCATCACAGTCACGTTATAAACAGCTCAGAAATTATTTCCACTTGTGAGATAAGATTTAATTGTAAATCATGGGAAATGGTAAGATATATATTGCCTGGAGCAGGGTGGTAAACATATTTCTTGGTCTGGAGGGAGAAAATAAAGCAAAGTGTATGTTGTAATGGGAGTGGACCCTGAGCACATTTAAACCAAGCCGTATTTCAGCCCAGGCAGCGGCTGCTGTTCTCCAGAGGAGGACCACCAGCTAACTGTTGAAGGATCTTTCTTCTTAGCAATACTGAGGGGCAATTTTCTGCTGTGATTTCCTGGTACCCAAGGCTTTGTTACTTGTTTCTTCTGATGAAGCCACTTTTATTCCATCTTAAGCTGTTCCTTAAGCAACATGAGACCAGCTCACAATTTAAATGGCAAATGTACGGCAGTAACTTTCCTAGCTGCAGAAGGTGATATAGACAAATCTGTTGCTGATACCAGCAAGTACTGAGCCGAGCCCCTGTTTCTCATTTGGAGAGCATTGCTGTGTCTCCTCTGACATGTTTCTTCATAGCACCGAAAAAGAAGCACTTGCAGAAACAGCTTTTTTACTCTGAGAAAACTTTGACTCCAGGGTTGTAAATGGAGTGCTGTAGTGGGTAATTGGCAGAAATAAAAGAGCTTACGTGTTTTTCCAATGGAGAAAGAGGAAAGATCAATTTATTTAAAGCAGAGGAAAATGATTTTTCAGTTGACTAACCTGTTAGCCTGTTCCTATAGGATGAAACCTAGATAAGGCAAGTGCTTAGATTTCTTGTGCATTTATTTTGTGGTTTGCATGTGTTTTTAACACCACTCATTGAGTCAGGACTGCTGTCGGAATGGCCGGTGTTCCTCCTGCTTGTGCTTCTGCTGCCAGCCGCCCACACTGAAACTTACCCACCATCCTTCAGCAAATGATGCTGTGATGGCAGTTCTGAGTGATAACCCAAGTAAAGGAACAGTCCCCTTCAGCCAGTGCCCTGTTCACCCAGTGATTAAAACAGGGAGGAAATAAGCAGTGGCTTGGAAACATGGGCAGCCCCAGCCTGACAGCAAACAGCTCTCCTGATGCCGAAAACAAATTGGATGCGGCAAGGAGAGTAAAACTGTTGGGTTGTGCCTACCCACAGAGAGTCTTGAGAGTCTGCCTGATTGAAAGCTTTAAAGGAGTTAAGAAACAGACACTTCTCAGACCTTTTAACCTACTTTTCCAAGGTAATTTGCTGTTCTTCACATGCTGCTTTATGCTGCAGTTTTTTGCAGGTTCACATATAAAATATTTCACAACTGTAATATTATATCATAAGTTATGGCAAGTTTAAAGCCCAGTGTTTGTGATACAATACATCTGCCTCCCAGCACTTGGGGAGTTTTAACACTGAAGTCAAGTGGCTCTAACCTAACCATATTCACATGAACACCTAAGTGGTGCAGAACTGCATCCCTCCACATTGCCCTCCTACATTCCCTCTCCTGGAATTGCCCAGCTCCAGACAATATTGCCTTGTGATGCACACAATTTTTTGACTAACTGGAAATAGCAGTCTTGCTCTATCCATTAGTTACTGTATATGCAGTTTGTATATATAATATTTATATTTTCCCCCAAAGTTGTGAAATAGATAAAATATAATTCCTCTAGCTGAGAGCTCATCATTCCTATGACAAGGTGCAATCAATAAATTATGCACCACTTGTGGTTATTCTGCATGTCAACTCATATTTCCATGTCGCTGTCCTGACTGTTACTGAGTGTTTGTGTTGTTGTACCTTTCCACCTCCTCAGTGTTGATTTAGGAGTTATTATTCTGGGCTCATAGTAACTGCAAGAAAATCAAGTTCCAAATGTTTCTGCCAAAAGAAGGAAATGAAATGAGCAAGTCAACAGAAAATTCCACTTGTCAAACACCATTTGCTTATGACTTTGGCTTTGTTAACGATACTTGTGTTCGGACAAGTTGCCCCAAGGAAACAAGTTGCCTTTGCGGTGGGATAACCCCCATGCCCGGCAAGGACTCTTGGTTGTGACAGCTGTGGTCCTCGAACAAGCGAACAGGAAAAAAACCAAAGCCACTTCTGACACTTACAAATTATATCTCCTGAATAATTCATGACGCATCCAGATTGGCTATGGAAGGGGGGGCGAGGGGGATGCTTTTTCAATGGACAACCAGACGGGTAAGAATTGTATTATAAGAAGAGTTTGACATACCAAGAAGGAAAAAAAAAAAAGAGAGAGAAAAAAAGCCCAAGTACTCACACACACTTTGAGATTGACTGTCAAATCATTTCACATCTGTACCTAAAGCAAACAGACATAATGCTAACAGCTTGCTGGAGCTCAGAAATGCCACCCACTAATCAGTCCACCTGTGGAATTCTCAGTCCATCTTGCAAGTCGTGTACCCGATTGCCAAGATGCCTGACAAGAAAATGTATATTAAAATGTTGAGTAAGACTGGAAATACAATGTGTTGTAGTATAAACAGAATGCACTTGCTGGGCGGGAAAGCGGAGACGCCTTCTAATTCCTCTCACCATGACCCAGTGCCTCTCTCTCCTGCCTTTGCCGGCACTGGATGGCAGGGACAGCTCGCCAACCGAAAGGCACGTTCTCCTCCCATGCATGATCATGTCTCCCTCTGCTTTTGTGCCTAAATAAATAAATAAATACCCCTCCCCAAAGCCTCTGTCCCTCTTAATTACTTTTTTCTCTTTTTTTTGGCACATGGGTATAATTAACAGTTGCTTAAATATAGGTGTTGGCAAGATGAGTTCAGTAACAAAAAAATAGCAAGAAATAATCTCTCCTGCATAATGACTGTGCCCTTTGGGGTAAGACAAAGAGGTAATTCAAGGGAATGGTTTTTTGAGATGATGCGTTGCGGGAGCACAGTTCTTCTAGGCTAAATTACATTGAGGATTACAGCACTGGATTGCCAGTCGCTGTTTAACATGCTGGCAAAATGATCATTTTGCTCTTTTCATCTCCAAAAAGAATATAAAGGAGTGAAAGGAGAAAGTTTATGGAGATTGTAAGAGGAGGAAAGAAGGGCTGGGAAATGCCCCCGGGAGGATAATTATCCTGTACAAGGTACCATCATAAGGTTGTGGGGTTTGTGGTGTAGCGGGAGGCGGCGTTGCACGATTAGGTGCTTTAGATACTCTTTTCTATACATCCTGAGCTTTTACATTTGCACAGTAGCTGCTTTCTCTCTCTGCAAGTACAAAATGCTATTTTAACATCTGTTCTTTTAAGGCTATTTGCTCTATGAAGGCAGTGTGTTTTGCCATAAATTTAGGTCATTAATTTGTATCTGTTCTTTGTTTATTTAAGAAACAGGACAAAAGGGCAGCTGCTGAAACATTTGGCTGTGCCGAGGGGTAGTGGGCTCAGCATGCTGGAGTTGTGCACGCAACCAGCTTGAGTTTGTATCCGCAGCTAGAGGACAGAACTTTACGGAAAGCTTTTGCCAAGACGTGTGGTACTCCCCACTCCGCTGCAGCCCTGCCCTCGTCATTATCTGCCTCAGAGGGGCGACCGTGCCCACAGAAGGAGCAGGTGGGGGGACATGGATGGGGACCACATGCTGAGAGCAAAGCAGAGGTCTAGAGAGTCGTATGGGAATGCCAGTGTTTCTGTCGGTTTTGAGGAGGATTTTATAAAGCAATTGGGTTTTACAGTGTTGAGTCAGAGGGCTGCACTTTGTGACGAACGGTAAGACACTACAAGCAAGTGTGACATATATAATTAGACATTTATAAACAGAAGAACAGTAATATCTAGTAAATTGATTGTTAGCAGCATTAAATGCTCTTAAATTGGTCATTAAGTGTGGAGTAATTTCTGGGCTGTTATTGATATTATAAAGCATTAAGAGAGGCTTTATTAATTCTCGTAAGCTTAATGGACTCAAACAAATAGAATGTGTTTGAAAAGGTTATTTTTTGCTTGTTGATTCTGTGGCATCTTCTAATCAGTTTAATCAAATCAAACAGACACAATCACATGAATATCTTGAATCATCATCTGTTTCCAACTTCCCATTAGAAACAAATGTGTATATCTTGGAGAACCCAGCATTACCAGCTAGGCATGAAAAACCCAAGCTCACAGGTTAAGTCAAAGGCTGAAGAAGTTCTGGGGTGTGCGTGCTTGCACACTGTCCCTGTAAGCTAGCTGGCATCAAGCACTCTGCTGCTTAGTGGGCACATCTTACCTCTCCCCCAAGCCCATGGAAACCAGGAAGGATATGTGTCAAATAAAATACAGTTCAACAGGAGAAATGTCACTGCAGTGTGCTACCAAGTAAGTCATTTAGATCTGGTCTGGCTTCTACTGGAGACAACAGTTGGTCTCATGGCAGTAGCATCAGACCCAATTTGTAGAACGGGTCCCCAAACCCAGACTCAGTATATTATTCATTGACACCAACCTTTAGAAATTAAATTGAAAGGCAGTACTCGTGACAGTTCAAAGCGTATCTCATTGCCGTTTGTGTCTGGCAAAGAATTTCTCTGATCTTAACTGGGTCTTTATATGCAGTAAATCTTCAAGTGCTTTGAGTGCCCAGACACACATGGCAGCTCCTAAGGGCATATTTTTAAACCTATTTAAGTTTTTACTTCCTTAATCAGTGGGAAAGAACACCTAAATGTCTTTATAAATCTGACTCTGAATAACATACCACTGAGGAACATACTATTAAGGAAAATCCCAGTGCAACTATTCTAGAGGGGATGAAACCAAAAGTGTCTTATGGAAGTGATTGGTGTTAACTTATTATTTCACAGCAGATCCACCATCTTAAATAATAAGACTGAGCAACACTTTTTAGTTTGCTCACATTAAAACCTCAATCTGACCACTGTTTGACTCATGAACTCTACCAGCTAGGTTCTTCTGATCGCCATGAGACTCAAGGTGAGGCTCATGCCTCTTTTCTGCTCTCCTTGATCATGCTACTCTCCAGCCTCTGGATGATCTTTCCTCCCATATATCCATACAGCATGTCTTGCTGGCTCCTTTATGTGCTCTGTGTTTCCAAGGCATCAGCCATGTTCATCCCAGATGTGGAAATGACTGGGAAGATGTGGGCTGAGAGCAGGGAGGAAGTGACGTTGACTGGAAGAAGGAGCCTGGAAAGCAAGAGTGTGTAGCAGTGAAGAAAAAGTGGTGGCGGCCAGGATTACCAGGAGACTACAGGGATAAGCAGCTTGAGCTGAAGGTCCTAGAAGAAAACAGCAGAGAGAGATACAGGTTGGAGGGCTTAGGGGAGATGAGATCTTAGATTGGTCCTTAGTGGACCTTGAGTCCACCACAGACTTAGCATGCACCCCTGCCCTGTCCCAACCACCTCAGCTGGGAGAGAGGTGAAGGTCAGGATGGATCTCGAGCTCAAGGCAGTGGCTACTAATGTCCAAGAGCTGAGCTGCTGCTGGCACTAGCCGTGAGCAGTAGCTCTTCCAGCACTGAAATATACATCAGATTGAGCTTTATAAAATGATAAAGAAATAGTTAAAATTATATTGCTCCAAGAGCATATTTGATGTGAAAGAAGGGGAAAGAAGAGGGAGAAGGAGGGGTCTGGCAGGTTTTTACACTCTACAGCAAAGGCAGTCTGTCTCTCCAAAGGCAGTGGAGAGATTTTCCTTTAGTGCTGTTCTTTGGCCATTGCTGACAGAGAACATGCAAACTTGTGTCTTAAAACCAGAGCTCTTAATGGGGCACTGGGCAAACCAATCATGTGAAAATGTGCGGATTTAAATATATAAAATCTTTGGAGGGAGATGGGGGCCTGCCAGCTCTGCAGTCCTGGGATTTTGGAGGGTTTGTTGCTACATTCTTTAGAACAGACCATCAATATGGGATAGCTCATTTTTATCTGTCTGGGTAATTTGATAAAACAGAGTAAGAGGCAAAACAGATCAGAGAGAGAAGAGTAAATGAAGAGTCTGAGGAATCAAACTAAAAATATCCAACCCTTGTGAAATCAGGGCCCCCAGGAACATGCAAATGTTTTGTGAAAGATGTGGCCTATAGTAGTCATATGTTTTAAATTTAATTTTCACAAAGAAAAATTATTTCCGTGTTTCAAATAATACAACATATTGTGAACACAAGCTATTCCATCTTTGTAACGCAAAGGCTAAAGCCTACAGCTCTTGCTCATTCCTTACTCAAATAGCACTCCTACCTACTTGTGGATAAAGGAGAGTTTTAGAAAATGAATTAAACACCACACAGGTGAGAAGCAGGACTTAGGTCTAGGTCTGGGAAATGAATGACTTACCACATGATACTTGGCTTGTGTTTTTTTAAAAAAAACAGTCTGCTCTGTTTGAAATGGGTCAAAGCATCCTTGCGGCTTTCTATGGTTTCTTCAGGTAGAGTGGGAATGAGAAACTGGAATGGGAAGGTGAAATGCCTGGTCTAAAATGGCTAATTCTTCATTCAAAAGCAACAGGTAGTTTCTTGAAGGTTTCAGAGGCAGTTCTTCTGCTAGTTGGGAACTCATTTACTGGTTATTACAGTCAAGAAAGCAATGTGCTTTGCACATGTAACCTCTCTGCAGTTTAACTTCCCCAGCTGTGTAAGAGCAGTAAAATGCTTTCTGGAGTGTTTTGGGGTCTTCAGATGAAGGTGTTGTATAGCTGCATCAGTGTGTGTGTGTTGAAATATACACATATATATGTACAAACACATACATAAGGTTTTTTTCTGAATGAAAGTATGCACTTCATATTTTTATTTCTATTTCTATATTTATTTAGATATAGATTTATGATAATTGTATTTATATTCCAAATCCACTTTTACTCTGTCATCTCCATTCATATACTCCATTCTATCTACATACCACCATCTTTTCTAGATCATTTTAAAGGGCTGAAATGTCTGAGCAAATTATTCAAAAGTCATTGTCTGTGATTACAAAATTTAAAAATGCCGAACTGGAAAATGCTTAAAGGAAGAAGGATTATAGAATAGCAATAATGCTTGATTTTACTAAATTCTGTGTCATTTTGGTTACAAAATTGCTGTGGTAGAAGAGATATACTTGCAGAAAGTATCCTGCCCTTTTTCTTTTTTGCTAACGCTGTGAATTTTCTCACAGGAGCATCAGGAGATTATTCTGTAGGAGCTATTTCATGTTTTCTTTCTTTCTATTTTAAATTGAATTAATTGCATTTGAAGAGGGGTTCCCTACTCTAGTTACACGCCTGGTGCCCTCTGAAACAAGAGTGAATTTGGCTAGCTGCTTTAGGGATAGGTCATGTTCCTACATAATTTTTTTTTCTTCAAGCTAGTATATTTTTCATCAACGACACTTCACAACAGGGAAGAACGGGTGTCAGGTTTCAGTCTCATATGTTCTGTAATTTTACATTCTGTGGCAATGCCCACAGTGCTGGAATAATTTGAAACAGAACTACAATCTTTCCAAGTTTTGTAGAATAAATGTTTAGAATTGGTAAGAGTTTTGAAATGCAAATGTCAATTTTTTTTTTTTTTCAAACAGTATGTGATTAATTCTTAAAGTACTAACAATGCCTGCTTGTGCATGGAATTAGCAATGGGGATAGAGATAAGATATCTATAGGCAAAAGAAACATACGTGCCATTTTGGACAGTGAACCTGCAATGCTCATTTAAAAGCAGAAACCCATCCCTAAGAGAAAGGGATGGTGAGTTTTGCCAGTTAGGGAAGGTTCTCATGCCCCTGAACTCTTCAGAAGAATGGCCCCCAGGACCATCGTCACAAGCTCAGCTCTGCCTGACCTCTGTGGGATGATTTCTGCAGGTAAGGTGCCTACAGAAACCAGCCTGGCATGGGTCTCCCCAGGGGACACCCAGAGACCACCATACTGCTACTTGGCAAATCAAATGGGGTCATTGCCACCACAACTGCTGTGGTCACAGATTCAACCAGGGCTATGGGAGCAGGGGGAGGCACGGGCAAGGTGAGGTCCTACATTGTCAAGAGTTTTGAGTCACTGCATTGCAGGTAACCCTAGTGATGGGTGAATTGCCACTTAGTGTCCTCTGCCCCAACTAATGGGCTGCACCAAGAGCATCTGTCATGTCTAGCAATACAGTGCTATTGGATTAAAGCTGAATTTCCTACACAGCAAACTTGAGAAGAATCACCGCACAGGTGATTTTCATGATCTCCATGTGCCTTGCCCTGCCTGCAACAGCTGGGTTTTACTCTCCTGCACCACCTGGCTTTGCTTGCTGAGGCTCCAGGAAAAGAAGTCCCCTGGTCCCATCTGCCTTGTGGGTGGCCAGGGGAGAGAGCTGTGTGCTAAGAGCTGGTGACATGCAGACTTTGTACAATAGAAAGAGGGCAGGTGACACATGAAGGGCAAAAAGAATTTCAGGGCATGAAGTGTTGGAGGGAAGTCCCAATCTCCCAAGCCCCAGTGCAGGTCCAGCCACAGGACTGGGAAGGCCACATTCTAACACAGGCAGTGCCCAGGAAGTTCAGAGCTGGAATCCCGAGGAGCAACCAAAACTGGCACCAGGGATCTCAATAAGCTTCAAACTCTTTTTTGGCTGGACTGATGCTATGAGTCTTTGTAGAGCACAAGAAGTCATGGCCATGGCATTCATGCCTGGGTTCCACTTAACTTTCCTTCCTTCTCCTCCTTTCTACTGCAACAGAAGAAAATCTCTCCCACTGCTGTTTAAATACTCCCACTACGGTTGTGGTAGCAGCTGCTACTTTGAAAAGTACCCTGCTATATCTTCTTGGGAAGAGTATTCAACCTCCAAAAGCCATTCACTAGCAACGTCCAAGTGGCCTGAGTGATGGTGCTCTCTGAAAACACTCCTGGGGCAACTTACTCTCCTGAGTGACCACAGAAGGCTGTTAGAAGGGAATCATAGAATCAAAGAATCACAGAATCACCAGGTTGGAAGAGACCCACCAGATCATCGAGTCCAACCATTCCTACCAGTTCTAAACCAAGAGGAAGTGAAGAACGCTTCAAGTTCTTCCGCCATGCTTAATCTCCTTCCCCTTCCTGTCCCCTCCACTCACACTTGGAGACCATGCTTCAAACAAGGATGAGGCAGAGCCTGAAAATTTTCCCCTGGCCCTCCCATTTGAGTTTGTCAGTTTGCGGAAACAGAGGGCTGACTGCAAAAATCACATACAAAATTTTCTCCAAGTATAGTGAGATTTAGAGTTTGGAATTTGTTTTAATCTGAATTCTATTTCAGCCTGACAGCTCCTCTATTTAATACTTACTATAGTTGCATTAAAAAGGTCTATGTAGCAGGCAGAAATTTGACCTCTTAGACTTTTTTACACAATATTTAAATAAAAATATCTGAGCATGTCAATGCAGACTACAAGCTAGCAATGGTTCTTCATGGAAAGGGTCATTGGGCATTGGAATAAACTGTCCAGGGAGATGGTCGATTCACCTTCTCTGGAGGTGTTTAAGGCACGGGTAGATGAGGTCCTGAGGGACACAGTTTAGTGTTTGATAGGAATGGTTGGACTCAATGATCCAATGGGTCTCTTCCAACCTGATTGTTCTATGATTCTATGATTCTTGCAGTGGCTAATCCACGGGGCTGTACTAGCTATTCAGAGTATTGACTCCAGAGATGAGGGCTGGAGTCCTTTCTTTGTAATCTACCTACTACATAACATAAGCTTGGCTCTGCCTAACATCTCCACTTGGAGAAGATGCCAGTTAATTCAGTTTTCAAATACAGAGATCATCATCTGTAAATTTAACATTTGTCATCTAAAGACTTCAAAAACCCTTTTTATTTCTTGCAAAGAGTATTCAGTGTAAGAATAAAAGGAGATACATTAAAGCTAAGTTGGTATTATTATCTACAAACATTAGCTTAAAGAAATAATCTTGTAAGCTCCTAGCAGTTTATTGAACTCCACTGTGAATATGCTGCAGTCCATCATATCTATAAGCAAAAGAGTCTAATTTTTTTTTCCATTTTTAAGTTGAAAACAGTAAATTATATGTTTTAAAGTCATGCTATTTGTTATATGGGAATTTTTCTTGATTACTTTCTTGATATTTGCACAGACTTTTCAGAAGTAAAGAATCTATTCCTCTGATTATGAAGAGAAAACAGTTTGTGTGACATGAAGCTTTGTCAAGTGCATAAAAGATCTGCCTGAATTAGTTACTTTACTTTTCCTAACATCGAAAGCAAAACCAGTGATTTAAACTGTTTCTTTAAAGTACAAAGAGGGGAAAAATAGCATTCAAATATAATACTGCTGTAATGCCTTTTCTGCATGACTATAGTGTCACAGAGCAGGATTTAACCAAAACAAGGAAGCGTTCTAACTAGAATTACAAACATTACTTCAACGAAGACATTTCCAGCAGTAAAGTTATTTAAAACCGTAATATAAGTGCAAGATAATTTAAATTAATATAAAAGATCCTTTGGAGGGCTATATTTTTAATTGCAATTACCCAATGAATATTTGATAACTATATTTGGTATATCAAGAGGATTAAAATTATATTCCCCAAATAGAATTTCAATAACAATATAAACTACCAAACACTTCATTAAAGGGGCTAAGGGATTTGAAATGAGATGTAAAGGTGGCCAAGGGGAAAACCAGAAACTTCAAACACCTCTCCCAGTATAAATTGCAATATGTAATACAAAATATCGAGAATTGGCACAAGCCTTAATCAGGGTGCTAAAAGACTGACTTTGAAACCAAGCTGTTCTCAAATGAAAACTCTGTAGCTAAAGACCCTGCCCTCACCCAGAAGATTAGTGTGCTAAAGCCTAGGTCCCAGTGGGAGCTGCACTCAGCCCTGCGTGGAGATGTGTCACTATCTCCCTGGCTGGGCTCCTGCCTACAGTTGGGGAGAACACGGGGGGCTCGGAATCGTATTGGTGCTGCCAGGCATCCTTGCCAAGGCTGCGAATTGCACCAAGGACCTTCAAGGCATAAGCCTCTACAGCTTTTGCTAAAGAGCATGTCTCTTGGGTTGAGAATGAGAGCAGACTCCTACTTTGCGATGCAACCGAAGAGCAGAATGCACAATGCTCACTGACCTGTGGGTATATTATGTATTATGCAGTGCATTTGCATTTACTCCTTCTCCCCAAACCAGCTGTGAGCCGGATGCCTGCTCTGACCCATCTGCAATGCTACCTGCCCAGGGTACAAAGCCCAGCCAGGACCTCTCTGTCTCTGGGAGGATCCTATGTGCAAAGGTGCTAACCGCTCTCTAAGGTGGGAAAGCATAGTATGTCTTCTGCCTCATCCTGTTTTACAGAGGTGGTTATAATGCCTATGGCACCACAGCTGCAATTGAGTCAGGGAACTGGGAGGTTCTGATGTTTTATTCTAGGATTTTGGTCACTCAAAAAGATCAACAAAGTTTTTTCAAAACCACATTCTTGCATGAGACTCCTAAAT
Organism: Coccyzus lansbergi; assembly: GCA_033558105.1. Lineage (NCBI taxonomy): Eukaryota > Metazoa > Chordata > Aves > Cuculiformes > Coccyzidae > Coccyzus > Coccyzus lansbergi. Next base: position 37,317 of record JAUMJK010000452.1, read on the forward strand.
CAGTCTTTGGGTATTTAGATGGGTACCAGAAATAATGAAATAGGTGGCAGCTCCTTTAAGATCCAGACACCTTTCCGAACTCAGTCTTCATATTTTCATAAATATGCCTGCATGCCAGAGCTTAGTGTGAGACACCTTCTTCTGCCCATCTCATGTAAAACAGACTGGGCAGCTTGCCTCCTTCCAGCCCAAACAGTCTTCCCTGACACACACTGGGGACTCCTGAACACTACAGGGAGGCCTTGGGGCACACACTCCTACCTGCCTGAGTCCCATCCTTCATCAGTAGGGCCACCTCCAAGTATTTCACATCAGAATCAGACTTAAAGTAAATAATTATTCCCAGGCAGAAACACAGCCAAGGTGTCTCGCAGTCTGCTCCTCTCTCCACTGACAAAGACTTTGAGGCACCTCACATCCCCTGAACATATTTTCTACCACATAAACAAGTCTAAGCACACGCCTATCTTTTCATGAGCAGACGTGTTATTTCCAGCTGCAGCAGTTTGCGTCACTTGTCTAAGAAGTTATATATACATATCTACACATCTTTTTGTATAATTGTGTGTATATACATGAGTATATACATATGCTGTATACGGATGCATATAGATATGCATGTGTTTGTGTAGATTTGTGTATATATGGATGTGTGCATTGACCTGTCTGTTTGGCAGGGCAGGTGGTTCAGAGTATGCATCCCATCCTACCTTGGAAAATGTCATCTGGGCACTGCCTGTAAAATATAACACCTAGAAATTAATGACATACCTGTGAAGTGCAAAGCAGTGCCTCCTTTCAGCTCTGATTGCTTTTGTTTCTACTTCTTTATGAATCATCTCCCACTGATAAGTGGGAGGAGATTCTGATGATGAATACGTGTTAAATAATTTGTAAGCATTCATTTTTTTGTCCCGGTTTTCCAATGTACCAAACTGGCATAAATACTGGCAGAATTTCCCCTAATCCTCCAAGGGATCCATGGCTTGCTCTTCATCCTGAGGTCTAATCTCTCTAATGTGTTGTTGGGTCAGTTATCCAAGATGGAGTGCATACATCCTTTCCTGACTAATTTTCTTTCTCTTTGCCTTTTGCTAACATTGGCTTTGACAGGAGAATTGCCCCCTCCCTCCCTGCTCATTGGATAAATCTGCGTCTCATCCTATACAGAAGGATGGAGTAACTAGATATTTTGGACATGAAGTGGTACCTTTGCAGCTCCCTAATTCACCCTTCCAAGTCTCATAATTGCCAACAGAGGTCTTTTTTCCTTCTCATAACGTACAAAATGATCTGCCCTTTTATGATTGCCTTGAGAATATCCCACAAAGCTGGCGGTGAGGGAGCAGATGCCTCATTCAATTCCAAATAGAAGGAAATCTGTTGTCTCAAATAATCCCTAAATTCAGACACTTTCAGCCAGCTATTATCAAGAGACCACATTTTAAGAGCAGATGTGTTATTAAGGCTGAGAAATGTTATGAGTACTTCGTGATCTGACAAATGAATTCAGGCTATCCAGCATTCCAACATTTGATGTTTTAATAATTCAAAAAATGAAATGGAAACCACTGCAGGGTGGGGGTGTACCTTCTACAAGACACTGACCAGGAATTTAGAGCTCATACATTTTCTGGAGAATATTGCCAGTGGAGAGTTGGGACACATACTGCTTACACCAATATTGTAATTTCTTCCCTTTTATGGCTAGACCTCTGCCTTACAAGCTAATCTTATTTTTTTTCCACCCAGACTCATGCTGTATGCCCATCTAATGGAAGGGTTTATTTGGATACCACTGCATTTAGAGGCTACTAAAAAGGTGAGTCTGATTCTCATCTCATTTGTGTGTGTGCGACTGCTGTATGCCACTTCTGCTTTGCACATGTGTGAGGGTGATTTTAGACATGGAACTGGGGTCATGGCCAAAGGGCACGAACAGCCCATAAAAGTTCACCTTGCCTATGTAACAGCTAACTCGCATTTTACTGGGCAGCACATATGAAAAAAAAGGCTGTAGCTGTCTTTTAGCAGGGATCCGGAGAAACTCCTTGTTTTCTTTCGTGCAGTCAAGTTCCTCCCTCCAGCTGATGATGGAGTTGGTGTCCTTGGGGGCAAATGGAGCCTGACTGACTCCATCAGTAGCAAGCAAGGAGCAAGCAGCTCTGCTGCCCCACACGATGGGGAAGTCCACTAGTGAATGTAAGCAGGAAGGCACAACGGCAGGAGGTGCTGGGCACTGCTGTCTAGACAGCAACCAAATGAGCAGTCTGGGTGTGCAGAGGAGCGTACATGGCCATTTACCTGGCTGCAGTAAAGCAGCTCCCTTGGCACTGGCACTGCTCACCTGGCAGCTTGCTGTGGGTTACTTGGCTTCAGGCTGACACCAGGAGTTCTTTGTCCTACTCACAGACAGAAAAGTGAAGAAGTTTTTCCCCAACCGCTTAGGTGCCAGGGTTTGGTAGCACTGACTTCACAGTTTCCCCCTTTCCCTCCTGAGTCATTTGAGCTTCCAGTATTCTATAGCTGCTATCTGTGGAGACAAGCAAGCCGTGACAGACATACTGAGCCTTTTCAGCGCCCACAAACTCTCTGTTCTGATTTGTGAAGCTCCAAGATGATGAAAAAAATCTGCTGCTTTTGAAATAATCACCAACTCTTTCAGGGGTCACTTTACAGAGGAGGGCAAGCACTTCCTACCATTCTCAGTAAGCAGATCAAGAAACCTCAGCACTGAAATTATCAGAGATTTCTCCAAGAAAGAAGTACCAGAGTCAGAACTCACTGGCACTGTTGTATCATCTGGATGGCAATGCCACTCCATAAAACCACTAAATACACAGAACCCTTTCTTGCCACAAGTCCTGGGCTACACACACCTTGACATACTTGCAATGGTAAATCCTCAGAGATGCAGGCAGACAAATACCTGCAAAAAAAATCCAGCTAGAGACTGCATTTTCAGGAACAAGCCCTAGAGCAGGAAAGCTGCAGATCAAACTTTCAAAGATGCCTAAGTGACAAAGGTGCTCAGACTAAAAACTCTTTCATGCACTTCAGGGATTCTTGCTCAGCATTCCCACTGAAAACATTTCACGTTTTCCTCACTACCCTCTTCAGTGTTTCCTAAGTCTGACACTTCGAGATTTGTGGTTGGAGAAGAGGCCACATGACCCTAAATGAGGCAGAGCTGCAATAATCCCAGGGAACCTTTAGGAGTGTCTTGCAGCACCCCCATCTCTAATAAGCTGGATTTGCCACTACCGGCAGCAAGAACATGCTGCATTGGTCCAGGAATCAAAGCCAAACACTACTCAGACATGCCATCTGTAAAAAATAATGATACCCTTCTCCTCACCATTCTGGGTTTTTTGCTTCAGTTTGGTCATTCTGAGATTTTCTGATCATTAGAGAAATCATCCTGCCTCTGAGAGGGTTTGTTCAAAAGCGTATTTTGACATCTTTTACTTCTGAGCTGAAAAAGAAACAGCCTGCATAGAAACCTAGTTTTCCTCACTCAGATGTACCACATTTTAAATTCAGAAACAAAGAGATGCACATGGGTAAGTGAAAGCACATCTTGCAGAGATCATCTCAGAGCTCCTACATCTTTCAGACTACTACCATAAGCATAACTTGTCAACTTGCGACCACTCCATCTGAGGAAAGAAATGAGAAGTTATGAGGGTCACTGAGCACTCAGTGAATCTCCAAGTGCTGCAGTTATTTAACAGGTCAGCTATTGTAACAGTGACACCAGAAGAAGGGCCATGCTCCTCAGTGGGGTCTACATGCTCCACTGCCCATGCACTGAGGTGGCTTGGCCACCATGGAGAGGACAAGTTAGCAACATCCCCCCAGACTGAAACTGTTTCCCGACACCCAGGGCTGGGGTGTTATCCTCATGTTTGTGATTCTTTTTCACAGGAAGACTGCAATGTGTGGGGGTTTTTTTTCTTTCTTTTTAAATGCACATTTAGTCTGAAGAGTAATGCAGGAGATCGGAGGTGCTAATATATGATGTGAGGAAGGACTGAAGCCTCCTGGGGAGGGGTCTTTTTGGCAATGACTATCCTCAGTGAGAGGTTTGAATGAGGAATGTGATGTGCACCGAAAAATCACTCACAGGACACACGCACACAGAGGTGAAAGCTTTGTTGGTGGAAGTGGGGAGCTTTGCCTCCTCATTTTGCTCCTTTCATGCCCTCTTCCCCATCCTTGGGACACTCTTCTCATCCTGGTTTCTCCTGGTTTCCCCTTTCTCAGCAGCCACACAATTCTTCCCCAGCAAATTCTTCTGCAGGTCAAAGCTGCTGGTACACATGGTGCTGCAGGGACAGGACTGGCACACTTCCAGGTCATATCTAAAATGGATGTGATTTAACGTGTGCATGAGCCTGGATTTGTAGAGGTTAGAAAAGTTACGGTTTTCCAAATTGAATCCCTTACTCCTCAGGACAAACAGTGATGCCAGGTTTTCTGCTGCAGACATAACCATCATGCCGTTGGCACAAGCAGCCCCACCAGGTTGCATCAGTTCTAAATTAGTTACTAAAATAAATAGCAGTACTAGTTAAATTAGTTATTTCTGGTCAGAAAATGAAGATGAATTAACAAAAACAGATAAAATATGAAAAAACTGTCAACATTTTAAATTAAGACTTTTTTTTCAAGTCAAGATTTTCAAATGACAAGTAAAGGCTTTTAAAAAGCAAGAAAGCAAGCAGTAGACATTTAAAAAAATGAGTGAGTGACTCCCTTCCCCCCAAACATTACCCCTGTATTCTGCCATAATAAAAGACTTCTCTGTGTTCAAAGCAGATTCCATCAGGAGTGTTACGATAGATGTCCTTACACTATGCATATACTCTACAACTCGAAACATAAAAATATTTCTAATTGTTTTGGAGTTTCATACATGTTAGACCACTATTTGTTTAAAAGGTAAAAATCAGTGGTTAAATTGCAAAGTAGTATATTTGACAAAGAGAAGGTGCTGTCAGTGTGGCACGCAATGCTCAGAGGTATCTGGTGAGGTCTGAGAAAGGGATCTGTGCACACCTCTAATGAGTAGGCTTAAACTTGTCGCTCAGCATATTTAACAATATTACAGAACTGCAGAACAGCTGAGGTTGGAAGGGATCTCCTGAGGTCATTTTGTCCAACTTTTCTTGCTCAAGCAGGGTCACATAGAGTCAATTGCCCAGGACTATGTCCAGACAGCTTTGGAGACTCCACCACCTCTCTGACCAACCTGTGCCAGTAGTAAGTCATCCACATGTTGTAAAATTGTTTCCTGAAGTTCAGACAGAAACTCCTGTGTTTCATTTTGTGTTCATTGACTTCAGTCCTGTCACTGAACGCCTCTGAAAAGTGCCTGGTTCAATCTTCTTTCATGTATTTGTATAGATAGATGAGAGCCCCCTCCGAGCCTCCTCTTCTCTAAAATGAACTGTCCCTGCTCTCTCAGCTTTTTCTCATAGGACAGATACTCTGATCCCTTGATTACCTTTATGGCCACTTGCTTTTCTGTCTCCAGTAACTCCACCTCTCTATTACAATGGGGAGACCAGACCTAGACACAGCACTCCAGGTGTGGCCTCACTAGTGCAGAATTCAGGGGAAGGATCACCTCCCCGGACCTGGTGGTAGCACTCTTCCTAATGCAGCCCAAGATATCACCAGCTGCCTTCACTGCAGGGACACATTGCTGGTTCATATTCAACTTGGTATCCACCAGGTCCTCTTCTGCAAAGCTGCTTTCCAATCAGTTCGTCCATGTATGATACACATGGCATGTGGTAGAGCACAAATCTAGGAGGCAGTTTCCTGTAATTTGAAGGGTTTTCCCAACCACAATGTATCATACTTTGAATAGATAGTGCCCTCAGCAGTAGGTATACAGGACACACAACTCACTGTTGTGATATATAGGGCAAGCTTCTAGCAGCAATAGGCAGAGTTAAGGTTCACAGAGCTCTAAAACTGAATCTTTAAAGTATACTTCGAAATAACTTGAACATTTTGTCTTAGCTTAGAATTTCCAAAGTGAATACAAAATAGATTCAACATAGGAGACTATTTTTTCCTTAGAGTACATATCTGCATTTACAGCACAAGTGTGTTAATTAAGCATTTGATATACAATTTTTTAGGGATTCCTTCCTTTACGTTTTCTTTAAAAATGTCTTGGGTAAATCTTGTTTGAGAAGGGAGACCATCATTTTTCTAAGGGGAAAAAAAGGAAAAAAATCTGTTCTGTGCAAAGCTTATGCACTCTGCGGGAGTTTATTTGTGGCAGTTACAATCACAGAAGGAGTCTGTAGCGATAAATAAGTCTAAGACTTCAGTGGCAGATCTTTATTAGCGCTGTAATGCTATATGATACTAACAGAGTCCTGTCAAAGTGTCTGGAATTTCTCATGGATGGTGTTTTTTCATCTGTGAATGCCAGGTTACACAAACCCTGTGGCCACTTGTTTCAGTATGTAATAAAATCTGGCTAATTTAAGGTATATTTAAGGTATATTTAAGGTATATTACCTTCCTGAAATTTCAAATTTCCCTACAGTACCATCCAAATGTCAGAGTACTAGTAAAAGAAGAGTACAAGAAGGCCAGTATAAATAAGAAAATTTCAGACTACTAGGGCAAAAAAATATTTAGATATAGTATCAGAAAAGAAAATTATCCTTGCTTTTTAAACTTTGACATTATCAGGAAGGTAGATCTTCTCAACGCTACTTTTAAAAACAAAACACCTAGCAAAAGAGTAAAAATAAACCCATAAATCTATGATCATTCAGGTCGGTCATTTTAGGTTAGATGATGCTGGGGGATAGAAATTACTTTTTTTACCAACAACTTAAGCACATTATGATCTAGAGAGAATTTACCATCTCCCCTTAATAATATCCCATCTCCAGAAATACACTCATCCCTTAGAAACAATCAGTTGCAAATTTGGCTATAACCAAATTCTGTAGGGAAACATTTTAGCTACACTTATTTTCCACTATTGCTCCCTCTTCTCTTTCTTTTCATTCCTGTTGGTGATGGGTGAATTGGCGTAAAATAACACCAGCCAGCAGGACCTTTCCGCACTTTACCACAGACTCCTTATTACGCTGGGTTTAGGTAACAGGTTTGCACCTTTTTTTTGTGTGAAGAGGAGAACTTGCGTTCACAGCCTTGCATGAAGAAAGGACTGTCTACATCAAATCAAGTTACAATTTTGAGCCACATTCTGCTTTCCATGTTTGCATAAAACTCCCACTGACATGAATAAGAGTTCTGTGTATATCATGCTGTGTAATAAATAGCATTCAAAACAGAACCTATGCAAAGCTTTCTCACTGTTTTGGGCTACTGATTTATCCTTGTATTTACAGAATATTGATGTAAGCAGATGCCCAAACTGCCTGTCATTTTTAAAATATGCAGAGATGACTGGTACGGTGGCTACTGACTACAAAAGCACCACAGACTTTCTGGGTCTCTAATATGCTCTGCTCCCCCAGGCCATGACAAAATATACCCTCACCCTGAGTCAGCTCCAGGCACGCGTGCACACTCACCTGCTTGGCAAATGATTTGCAACCGTGCTCAGCCTTGCTTTCACTTGCACGTAAATGTCCTTGCAGCTATGTTGTTTCTAAGTTGGGCATAGGCGAGGAAAAAGAAGCACAACTCTCGATTCACTAGGTTTTATCTGGAGGGGTTTGTACAGATCTATCTACCTATTAAAAGAATTCACAGCAAGGGATCAGAAAGGATCGGCAGTTACCATTGTGATCAGAGACATGAGAGTAGCTCCTTCTTCCCACAACATGTAGACATCTGACTCTTCCTTATTTCCAGCATCAGAGGGAAGATTTTCCTCTCCTTTCTCCCATTTACAGTGTCCTCTCAAAATTCAAAGGTTTTAATAAGGCAATTGATAAATAGCATCAACAAAATATAAATAAAATGCTAAATATTTATGCACCGTATAAATCTCAGGAGAAGCTGTCATCTTTTGTCTACCCATTTCAGAGCCCCAGCATGCTCATTACTCGTGCTGAGGGAGGCGATGAGAAAATGAGTAACTAAGCTGGTTACAACTGCAATTTTCCTCAGTGCAAGTCTAATACAAACGTAATGAGAGGTGAGCAGGACATACCAGATCTGTGTATGGATATTGTCATCAGCAAGCACTGTACTTGGAAATGTTGAGATGGCTCTGCTAGGTTTGATAGCCAGTTTCCTGAATTTTTGTGAATATTACACTTCTATTAAAGCTCTTCCCCAACCACTTTTGTTTTGGGATGCAAACTCATTCCAGCCACTGTTTTCAACTCCCATAGTCCAACACAAACCCCAGCACACTGTTGGCACCTTCCTATGTAGTGTTTCCCATGGGGGATGCTGGTCGTGGGTTTCCTCGTCCTGCCTGCCCTGTTGGGGACTCAAAGAGGAGCCGAGGACAGGGCAGGACTGCTCTTTCAAACTGTGACTCACTGCCAGTACAGAAAAATTGAGAAACATCACTCAGCCTGGAAACAGGCAGCTGTTCATTGACTAGTGTCCTCCAACACTTGACTTCTTCCAAGCCAGCAAAATAGCTCTATGCTTGCAGACTCTGTGTGTGTGTGTGTGTGTGTGTGCGTGTGTATGTGCACACTTGCGTGCCTGGGTGCATGTAAATAAGCTTTCCAAAAGCACCCTGTCCTTGCTGAGTGTGCTTTGGAGGTGCGCCACTCCATAAATACTGGAAAAGCCCTCTGAAGCCATTTTATTTTATTTTTGAGCATTGCTTAAATATGACGACATTGTTTCCACCCTTCGCAATTTTCCACAGATGATTTCTACGTTTTTTTCATGTTGATTCAAAAAAACATTTAATAGGGTTTTTACAGAGCTCAGCCATTTCATGAAGGAAAGCAAGTGGTTCTGTTGCTCTGAGGAAACCAAAGGAGTCAGATATTTGAATGCACACTTAGTGTTCGGGAAGAAAAGTCAGTGAGACAAAAGGAAAAAATGTAGTGAGTAAATCAGAAATTAAGTTCTCTGCACAGGAAGAAACACTTTCATGTCAAAGAAATTCTGGCTATACAACATCTGCAGCAAGGCAGCAAGTGACAACACCCTGATTCGTTAAAGGAAAGATGTTGCTTATTTTAAGAGCTCTACATTTTCAGTTAACTACCACTGAGTGATAATGGGACCTCAAGTATCTGCACAAAACTGGTTGCCAAAAACTTTCCAATTTTCCAGATTTTTCATTTTTAGCTGCCTTGGATGTGGCAATAATTTTTGGAGCCAAGGAGACACTCCTGTGTATTTCCATGAAAATAAGTCACTGTTCATATGTTTACTCAATGGGATGAAAAAAATATTTAGCAATTTTCTACACTTCACTCACTTATTGTATAGCTAAGAAGTTTGACATTTCTGAGGTGTGCTTGTAGAATGAAAAACAGAAAATTCCCAGTCTCATTTTTCGTTTCATAATTTTGAGTTTGGACTTTGAATATAAGCTCAAGTTATCTATTTCCATTGTGTATTTTAATGTGAAATGTTGACCTTCCAAGATCTATCAGGATGCATGAAAATCCACTTCAACTTTTAAACAAGAGTGAAAGATAGAAGCATACCAAAACCTAAAGGTGGGATAATGATGATTATGGGCAACTTGGGGCTGCTGTCTGTTATAAAAACTGCCCAGAGCTTTGTATTGCAAGACCATGGTTTTGGCAGCTTACACGGGTGGCAAGCATTAAGCATTTGAAGTTAAATTTACCATATGGTTCAGGTTGATTGATTTTTGTTGTGGGTTTTTTTTTTTTTTTAAATTTCTGATCCATCAGCTTTGGCCTTTCCATGAATGAAGTTTGGGAAAATATGTTGGTTTGCCCAAATTTAAATGCTCTGGCAACTTTTTCTTGGAACCATTGTAACATTCCCTTGCTTCAAAGCAGGGCTTAGAATCTGGCAGGGGATTGGCCTCAACTTCAGGGATGTGTCTTATGCCATCTTTCTGAAAAACCCCTACTTTGGCCAACACGTTCTTTTCTTTGGGGGCAGGGGAATATCACTTCATAACTGCTCAGTAGAGACTCTATAGATGTTAACAGATAAAACTCTCAAGAAAGCCACTATTGTGGAATAAGCTTCATCTCATCGTTGTCTCCAAGAGAAAATAGAGACTGAACATATACCTCTCCGTAAAATAACAGAGCATACCCAAGACCAGCCTTATGGGAAAGAAGCCAGCCTTTCCCATAGAGGCTGCTCTGGACTGAGTTAGAGCTAGCACTAAGAAAAGGGGTCATATCTAAAGCGTTCAGGACTATATCTGTATGATACCTGCAGGTTATGTTTATGTTGGTGGACCTGCAAACATGTCCAAATTCTTGTAAATTGGTTTTCAGCAGATTGCCACTAGACTGGCTTTCAGAGGGGTGGGCAGAGGCTCCGTCCAGGTCTCTGATGCAGATGACCAGGGGATCTGGGCTGCAGATCACAAAAACTTGGGTACTTTCTACTCAGTCAACTTACCATCTCAGTGATCGTCCTTGTAGAGACTGCTTAAGTTGGAGGTTTCAAATGCAGAAGAGGCAGCAGCTGGAAAGAGGATAGGAAAAGGGATAGAAAGATTGAAGCAAGGGGTCTGTTGACACCAAGTCTAGGAGAGTGAGATCAACTGGGCTTGGTATGAGCTGACCAAGAATGCTGGGAGTGGGAGCCAAGGCTGGAAAGCAATAGAGTATTGAAGTGAGCAAGTGCAGGAGAGGAGCTGTTGGCAGACAAAGGCATCACCTGTGTAGCTGGGGCAGGAGGAAGGCTGGGACACAGGGGATGATCAGACCAGTGGAAGTGGACAACAGAGGTGGGGGAGGAAGACAAATGACATTGCTGTCAGGGAGAGGGTGGATCTGGTGAGGTAAGGAGCTCAGGCTAAATAAGTTTGAGGTCTAGAAGATAAGAGAAACAAGAAGCCAAGACTGAGAGCAGAGAGGATGTGGCATAAATCATTTAGAGGGCAGAAGACGGGACAGACCACAGCATGAAGAGAAATGGGCTGACCAGCTATGAACAGCAGAAATCATTTCTTAGCAACTTTCTGATGTCATTTGGGAAGATCAACTGCACTGTTATGGGAGATCCCAATAGGTTTCTAATTTGAAGAACCATAGCCACAGGAGAGCGCTGTGGATGAGACTGCTTTGGTGCAAGAAACATGGCAGTCAGAATGAAGGAGTTCCATTTTGGACTTCCTTATGGTGTGTGAAGATCAAATAATCAATGGAATGAAAGTTGATGGCTGCTTAGCAACCTTTATTGTGACCTGACTGCACTCAATGACACCAAAGACAGTATCCCCAGTAGTACATAGGCTTGACACTTGAGAAGGGCTAAAATCTCAGGGTGATAAGGAATGTGAGGAAAACTGGAAGTAAAAATTTGCGGATACAGAGAAGGATGTGTAAGAATACTCAGGTCATGTGGTGGTCAAGAGGTCAAGCTTTCACAATTAAGAAAAAGGGCAGATTTGTCTGACAACTCATTCTGTTTGCAAGGGAAAGAGGAGCCACCTCTTAAAGGGGTGGGAAATGCAAAGGGAAGGGTAAGAGAGACCAAACAAGAGGCATTATAATTTACCAAGTTTTAACAAAAACAAAGCAGGTTCAAAGAGCAGGGGAAACAGCAGACTGAGAAGGTCAAGAACAATTTACTTAATATAGAAGATGCAAAAGGAATTGGCATCAGCCTATTACTGGTGGGGGGATGCCAACATTGTTAAAGATGCGGAAATACTTAGTGCATATTTTCATTATATTTGGAAAGAAGTGGGGCAACATATCAATATCAAATGTGACAGTCCTTTCCAACTTACAAATAACTGAAGGTTATACTAAATAACTCCAAGAGAGATAAACATTTTAAAATTAACTCTTTTGGATAACTAGCATGCAAAAGTTGTAAAATTTTTGCTGAGAGAATCATTTTCCCACTATTATTTCTGGCAAATATTTGTATATGAAACCCCAAAAGGCTCCAGAAGATCCTACACCATTTAAGACAAATCACTGAAAGTAGTTTTTCCATGGAGGATACTAAGATTTTCTTCTACAGTCCTTTGTGTAGTCCTGAACTTCCACCAAGATGTAGGAGCCTGTGTGGAGCATAGAAAGCCCAGGAGCACAGCACAGGTCACCCTAAAGAATGACCCATCTCATCTTCCTATATAATGTACCCTCTATAAAAAGGAATAATTCCACCTCCTCATCCCTGAAAGGTGTTGTGAAAATGAAGCCCACTAGTACAGCAGTGGTAAACACACAAGGAGAGCCTGCAGGAAAGTGGATAGCTCCATCTTCGCATTGGGGTCTGAACAGTGTTCAGTGAACAAAGTGCGGATTCCTGCATTGAACATAGACCTAATATAAATAGCTGCTCATTAAGTGAGTACCACTTGCTTCAGGAACTGGATGAGGCAGGGCTTCTGTGGGACAAGCAGTGCAGGATTATGCTCTTGCAATTAATGACTGCAGCAATGTGCATACATGCAGAGGGGCCAAACTGAATCTCTTCAAGTCAGCTTAGCAGTGGCCTTTTCTAGCTTCTGTTCTTGATTTTACCACCTTGAGTAGTGGTCTTTCACTGTAGTTTGTGTGTGCAACGTCTTTGTATGTATGTACGTGTATGTAGTGCCTTTCATAAGGGACCAAAGCTGATGTGGCATCGTGGAACTCAGTGGAACATCTTTTAATTGCCTCCAAGACAAAAGGTGGTAGAGGGAAGAGACAAAAGGAACTATGATCTCATATTCCAGAATACATCCAGTGAGGAAATGGGAAGGAAAAGAAAAAGAAGAAATGCTGAATGTGATGCTTGCAGAAATTCCCTCTTTGTCTCCCGAAGACCCTAGACTTCAGGGAAGTTTGCCTTCTGATCCTGGTTCCAGCTCTGTGACTCAAGCTTCACTCTCCAGATCTGCAGTGTGTCTTCCCATTTATCTCTAACTAGGACAATTTCTGAGTCCTATATGAGTCATCAGTGGGTTTTATATAGAAACCAAAGAAGGTTCTTCCAGTCTCTCAGTAAGATATGCCGTGCTGCCAGGGAAGCACTTTTGGTTGTTCTGATGAGCAATTGTAGCTGCTCTGAATTGCCAGAAATATCATCTGAGGAGCAAAAGGATCATTTGCCATCTAAATCCAAAAGGATTTATAATGTAATCTTTGTGTTGCCTGAATGCGTTGATCCCACCTTGCAACCGCTGATATTAGGCTTTGCAAACTGGCCAGATCCCAGTGGGTATAATTTTCAGGCTGGCTAACTTGCAGGGTTTGAGTGATGCCACTCAGGGGCTTGGAGCCAGCGAAGGGGGTGGTGTGTGGCACGCGGGAAGGTGGCCTGAGTCAGGGCTCCTGAGAGCAAGGAGACCTGCCTCCTCTTTCCTCCCTGCTTCTGGAAACTACTCCTCGCAAACCACTGAGCCACCTACCCTGCAGTTAGGTCCTGTCCTTTCTCAGCTGAGACAGGAGGGACAGGTGGCCCATGCCGGAAGCAGTGGCTGCGGCACAGGAGCAGGGGGGGATCCTGGTCGAGAGCCCAGAGATGCCGTGTGACAAACAGGAGGCCAGGTATTAACAGGTGGGTGAGAAGACAGGGGCTGGCTGCCTGCTCCGGGAAGCGGCCGTTTTAAAACCAAGGCGGCAAGGATCACAGGGAGAGCGTGCACGGTGGGGAGGGCATATTTTGAAGAGGAGGAGGAAGAGCTGTTTTGGAATTGGGTGTAAAGCCATTTGTTTGGAGGGGTGCCAGGGTAACAGTAGGTGCCCAGAACAAACGAGCGCAGCCATCCCAGCACTCGGAGCCCGCATGCTCGTCCTTCGCAGTACCTAAGTAGGTCAGCCCGTTTCTTCAACCTTTCCTCTTCCCTTTCTCACTTGCTCTCTTTGTGGGAGGTGGTGGTGGTGGTAGCAGAGGGGCTACACCCGTTTTCACTGATTTCCAACACAGTCTACGTGTGAACAAGAGAAGTGGAGAGAAGCTAAAGCTGCTTTCTTATTAACAGCTGGTGACAGTCCCTTTACACAGTGCATGTCGCATTTCTTAGCTGAGGTAGAAAGGAGTGAAAGAGGAAGGCAGTTATTTAAAATTTAACATTACAAATTACAAGGATATTCTGAGACTCACAGTCCCCCTCAACAATTCTGTGAGCCCCAAGGCTGGCCTCGCCACACCTTTACAAGTGACTATTTTAGGCAAGTGTGCTCATCGGGTTTGGGAGGACGACAGCTCCAAGTAATTCTGGGATGCAGGTTTCGCACCACAGGATGCCAGCGGGATCCAGTGAAGGTTATGGACTGTCTAGCCTGAACTCCATCTGTGCCCTGAAGTTTCCTCTTGGCTGGGCACCGCTGAAGGACCAGAAGCAGCCAGTAGGAAGCAGTAGGCACAGGGGCTCATGGGGGATTTAAGCCATCTGAATGTGACACTCAGTTTTTTAAGATAACATTTTTTTGAACACTATGAACATATTGCACCCAATTATAATTGCATTATATACTCTGTGCCATGCTATGAGTACATGCCTCCTCCTAGCTATGGAGGGGCAAATCTGACATGTATACAACAAGCGCGATGTTTTCTTCTATGTAGCCTCTCCCAGCCTGATTATCACGATAGTATTTGCATGCATCCCAGTAGGGCACTGAACTGTGTGGCTAACATCTGCCACGTGTTGTTTGTTCTGTCCTTCTCTCCCAAGGAAGGAGGTGAGTGTAGTGGAGCATCTTGTTTTTGCAGCATATTTGTTCAGCTTCTGCTTTCCCTGAATGCAAAGCTATATATTCCCATTACTTAAAGTAAGGGCACAGAAATGTGTCCTGCAATTGGAAATGTCTTTATTTCAGTAAGGGGAATTATGGCTAATTAAGTCAAATTAAAAAGGGAAGGAAGAGTTGATTTTCTTTATTCTCAGCATACTCTGTTTGACAAATGGGTCTTAACCACAGATGACAGTATTAGCTTCAGCCTCTCAGACAAGGAAATCTTGGCTGCTATTCCCTTTGCCCATTTATCTATGATAAATTTAAAGACACATATTCCCACCTCCTGGCAAACACTCTTTAACTCTTTTTTTTTTCAATCCAACAGTAAAATTTGCTTGAAATCTCTTTATATCTGTGCTTTTTCCCTTTCTTTGAGTGGGAAGCCTTGTACATGATACCCTACATGGACCTTGCCAAACAATAACACTGACTCTGGATAAAGGTCTGCTTTGTGGGAGTTAGGTTTTGCACCTGATTTAGTGGCAGGGACACTTCTGAAGCCTAGGAAAGTTACCTGTATATGCTTCTTTATCCAGAGCAGTATTTTACGTTTTCAGTTTCATCTTATGCTGGGTTTTATTAACAATCCTTAATCAAGAAAATAACCAGTATTATTCAAACAACAATACTGGTTTTCTAGGACTCTTCAAGGCTATTGACAAAACCTGTATTTTGGCCAGAAATTTAAATATCATTTCTTGAGCCAAGCAGTAATGTCCTGTGCAATGGGCATGTGTTTTTTCAGCTCTTAGAGTGTGATATTCTTTTATTCTAGTCAATTCTTCAGAGATTTTATTGCTATCAGTATGAAAACAAAACCATATCAGTGTGTCACTGTTAACAATAGGTTGATTTACACTTTTTCCATGTGTATTTTGAGATGATCTTATTTTAAGAGGTCGGAGTAAGAATTCCTTTGCTTTAAGCTTTAGTAAAAATCTCAATTTCTTACAATCTTTGTGACTGCATTCCACGTGCTTTGTCTCATCCTGCACTTGCTGGTTTAGTGTAATGACAAAAAAGCAAATGTGGGTTCATGAAAGAATTTTAGGAAGCAAATAGTGTCTTTAATCCTGGAGGTGTACCAGCCCACAGGGCTCTGAAGTGGGTCAGGATCCAGCCTGTGCTGATGGGGACTGGACTCAGAGTGCTTTGGAGACCTGTGCTAACAAGGTCTGTGCCACATCTCTGAGGTCCAGCATCACATGTAGTATTTCTATACATCTGACACCCTTTAAAAGACTTAACCCTCGGGTTTTACAAGAACATAAGACTGCAGTTTCTCCTATCTGACTGTTCTTTCAATGTTAAAGTGGTATTAGAGGAGGAATAATGCAACCAGAACAGCAAATACACTGAACATCAGGACAATATGAAAGCAATATGAAGTCTCCTCTGCAGTTTACCTGGGGCTGATGGAGGAGTGGCTGCTGAGCCCAGCCCCAGGCATGCTGAGGGGCAGTGAGATGGCCTCCTGCACTGCCCCCGCACCCTCCTCTGGGACAGGTCTTTGCCACTGGATTCTCTGTCCCCCACAGCTGGGTCCACCTCCATCCCAAAGTGCAACTCAGCCTGGCCCCATGCCCTGCTGCACTGCAGGCAGGAGCCAGTACCATGCTTTAAAGAGCTGGCTGGTGTCCACTCTGCCCTGCCTCCCCCCTACCCCCAAACATTTGTTTGTCTTAAAGACAGGTTTTTTCCTTGGGCTGCCACAGATTTTCCACTCCAGTGGCCAACCAACGGCCGACGAGGGATGTTCGTTATCGGCCACGAGGAAAGCCGTCTGTCCCAGTGCCGGGCCATTCTGCTGTGGAAGGCAGGCAGCAGCTTCACATAAAATGCCAAACAACCTTCCTTGTTTTCCTTGGTTGCCAGGGTAGGAATTGACATTGTCCCCAGTGGAGCACAAGGACTCCCCGTGACACAGCAGGGACAATGGGAAGGTATGTTTTCTTGACCCACTGCAGGAAATCCTGTGCGTCTTGCAGAGGAACGCAACATTTTCCTGCCCTGTCTGTGGCTGGGCTGCGGCTCCGGGGGCCTGCGGCAGCAAGATTGAACACCATGTATTTCTTAAGTCTCAGGAGAACCAGGTCTACGTGGTGCCAGGGAGGGTCTGGGTGCTGCAAACTGCAGCCTTGTGGTGCTGCTGGGGTGCACCAGCCTCCCTCCGAGGCTGAACGGGGACCAGGCATGCTGGAAATCACATTGAGCTTTGCATCTATTACCTGCTACAGTCGATGCTGTCTCTCCTGGGCAAAGCTAAATGGATGATTTCTACGTGGCATTACTGCTGCTTTTGATTAACCAATTTATTCTTTTTAAGAAGAAACAATTCAGAAAGTGACGCATTACTTCTGCCTGTGGACAGAGGAAACAGCTGAAACGTGGGAGTCCAGACTACAGCTGTATGACTACAGCTTTAAAAAAAAAAGACAACAACAACAACAACAACAACAAAAAACCAACAAACCCCCTCACTTATTTTAGTGAATAAAAACTACTGATACCCTCTGCTGGTGTTATGGACCTTATTTGCTTACCAGGGTGGTGTTGTAGTCACCAGATTATCTGTGAAAGGTAAAGTGAGACAAGCAGGAGTAGTCATGAACTGTTCACAGCCAGAGGGTGTTTAAACCGTAGCAGTCACTCTGCCCTGTCTTCTTCCTCTGCTCCACCCATACATCCATAACTTCTCTTCTCTTGGTCATTGTCTAGGACCATGCAAAGCAGCCTAACTGCTGAAGACATCCGTCAGGATAAAGGTGTCATTGCTAGGAAGTAAATATTCTCATAGATAAATTAGTCACAGAAGGGCTTCTGCAGCCATTTGGAAAAGCCTCACACTCTAAGACCCATCAAATGTTTAGGAAATGTGTGTGGATAATTTCTGAAGAAGAAAAGACAGAACAAAACAAATTTTATCCTATGGTGGTCATGCACAGACACAATGTGCACAGAGAAAATGATCCATCACAAAATTATTAGCAGAGATTCCAAATAAGCTGTTTACCAACAAGTCCAGGGTAGCATTTCATAAAATCATAGAATTACCAGGTTGGAAGAGACCCACCGGATCATCGAGTCTAACCATTCCTATCAAATTTCTAAGTGTTTCTCTTTTTTTGCCTTAATTCCTTGCCAGGTAGCTATGAACATGAGCATGCCCATGAACTCAGTGCACCCCACGTGCAAAATTCATGCTGCAAGGAGAAGGCTGTGTTTGTTAGAGGATTTATTTGCAAAAGCTAATGAGACTGGCTGGAAGCCTCCCTCTACCTTTCCTTTTTGCTTTTCTTCTTCAGAACAGATGCAGGAAGAGTAACATCTCCTGGAAACATTTATGCTGGAATCGTGTGATTTCTTGCACTTCCAAAATAACCTCCTTTACACAAATGTCTGTGATGGGTACATGCCACTAGAGCATGAGGGACACCTCCTTGCCTACATGCTGTTTCCCAGCAGCAGTGCAACAAGGCAGCTACCACAAGCATAATCTTATCATTAATCTGCGGATAAAGGACACATGCAGACACAGCCTGCTAGGAAGGAGAGCGTATGTTAGCAGGACCTCACATAAACAGCTCCACAAAACAGATGTGATATACAACATGCCAGTGGACCTAAAAATGGAAAATTTTCACCTTGCCCCAGGTGGGGCCAGCTTCTGCTCAATACACCAGGAAACGTGTGCTGCTTTCCTGGAAATTAGGCTTTAAACCTAGCAGATAGAAGTGTGAGAGCATAAAGGAATCAGGACTTTCCTCGAGCATTTCTACTGGTGTGGTGTATATCCTTTAACATATCACCATCAAAGTGTCTACCTTTCAAGCTTTCCTTCTTACTGACCCTGCACAAATCCCTGTACTCAGGAGATTAAGTACTTCTGGAAAGAAACATCTGCATAGGGAAAATAAACATATATTGGAGTAGAGTTACAACTTACAAGAGATTTTATTATCCGGCTTTTTGCCTCCCATCTGGTGGCTCCTCTCCTCTCTGCATCTCCACACTTTATTTCCTCATCTGTGCTTTGTCTCCCTCCTCACTGCCTCACTGCCATTGCTTTCTCTTTCTCTTTCTCATCTCAACTCTTCTGCCTTCGTCTGAGGTCCCACAGTCTTTACCCAGAACACTCTCCTAATGCTTGGAAAATGAATATAAAAACTGCAGTCTCAGTTGGGAAAAGAAAGCAGAGTTTTGATAAGAAACTCTCCTTCTTAGGAGAAGTCTGTCCAATGAGTCACTTCCAGGGCTTTTGAAATGACAACAAGCATCCTCTCCTGTCTTTGCTGCTGTGCTCTTCACAGCAATGCTTACCAATCAGTGGAGAATGGGGCCCCCTTATGCTTGGTGCTGCATAAATAATTTTCTTTTGCCTGGGGAAAAAAAAAGAAAAAAAAAAAACAAACTAAAGAAGATGAATACATGATTCAAGGATTTACTGCTCAGATTGCTTTGGGGGTCTTCTATTCCTCACCCTTTCCTTTGTTTCTCTCACAGGCTGCCTCTCCTGCTGGTCTAGCCCTTCACCCCACCCCATCACTCTCTCATGTCAAGCTGCCCCATCTTATTTACCTTCCATTTCACTTTGTCCTCTCCTTTGTCCAACTGCATGCTTCTCTCGCTGTAGCTTACTCCCTCTCCCGTATGGTCAGACCCCATGATTGCCTTCTCCATTCTGTGCTACTGGGTAGCTTTTCATCACCTTGCTGGTGGAATCAAGAGATGCAAAATATTCAGTGTGAGGTAGACACCGAATGGTTAAAACTTGGCAAAGTTATAGAAAACTGAAAACAGGCTCTTATAGCAGAAAGTGTCAGGTACCACCATCTCCAGCTAAATTAAATTCTGTCCCTGTAGTGTGTATGCACAGAGACATTTATATTCATATTTTTAACAGCCTTCTAAACTCTGCAGTTCACTGACAAACCCTTCATGAAGCTATCATTCCTTTTTTAACACCTGAACTTTAAAATGTCACATATAGCATTTAAAAGGACAGGCAAATAACCAAGGAAACATCCTAGCATGCATTTTGCCTTCTCTCCTTATGGTTAATATAAAGTCCATGGAAATCAATAGCAGTCTTTTCATCTAGTTCGGCAGAGTTCATGTCCATTAGGCTGGTTCCTCCTAAATTTCAAGTGGAAAAGTCCCCACACAAATGTGGTCTTTCGAGTTTCCTTGTACTCATGTATCTGGCAAGACTGATGTGCTGTCAAATGATCTTCTCAGTGCTAAATATATACCATTAACTACTAATAAAAAAAAGGCTTTAAAAAAATCAGCTCTTTTTGGCATCTGTACAGAGCATTCCACTTGATCTCACAAGTGTACGGTTTGCAGTGTAGGATTGCAGTCACAGTTTTCTTGTTAAAGCTGTCAACCATTCTAGTGTCTATCTTTACAATGCAATTTAAATCTTGATTAGGAAAATAGGCATTTCTGCTTGAACTGTGATACTAAGATCCTTTACCAGTCCTTTTTGTATCCATTTGCAGGCTACAACTACTATTAAAACTAGTTTGCAATGTGGAAACAAGGGAGGGAAGAGGTTGATCCCTTCTGTTTGAGACACTTCCTCCTAGTGGCAGAGATACTGTGGACGTTAAATGCTTCTTTCAACACGAAACATTTTGTTAGAACCACTTACAAGTCAAAAACGTCACTGTCTCATCTTGTTAGAGTTACAAAGGTAACTCCAGGACAGAACATTGCATTTGACTTGAAAATCTTAAAAAATTCTCCTGAACATCACATGATTTGCCATATCTTTGCATTGGTATCCGATTGGACCCAGCAGATGTTTGTTAATGGCATGTAAGAGGTGGAATCAAGTTGATCATTGTTTTCTTGTGAAAACTGATCATCTTCTGAAGCCAAATCCCTAGAGCATTTTTGACAGGTCAGTGTAAATCTTCAGCCAATATTGCATGAATCAACTTTAATGTAATGACATAAAGCAAAGGGAAAACACAGGTACAGGATAAATGCGTCTTCTAACGCTTAGGCACAATGGGGAGCCCCCTTATCTGCTTCCATAATGCATCTTATTATGCTTAAGTAATGGGTATTAGAAGCCAAGCAGTATGTTACATCTCCTCCTACATGGTACATTCCCATACTGCCTAGATACATATGAATCCTGCATGTCACATGTCATTACATTTTCTGAGACTGTATCTCCATCCATGCTAAAAATACACAGAGAGAAAGAGAGAGAGAGAGAGAGAACTTCAGTGTAAGCAACAGATACTTCTGCACAGACCCTTGGCAATACCAAAGACTGAGAGATTTATACATGTGTTTATTATTCATCATTGTTTGAGTAAGAGCATTTGTGAAGAAAACCGGCTGTAGGAGTTTTCATAGCAAGTCCTTGCTAGGTGTTTACACCCATCCATTTCTAAGCTGGGTACACTTTAGTGAAGCCCTCTTCACCTGCCTTTTCATATACATGATGGCCTGAATTTTTCTGAAGTGCTTAGTTACATAGCGATTCCTATAAAAATAACTCCAGAGCTATCCATAAATACTCTTGCTCCGAAACACTAAGCAGTGAGCAAATCTGTGAAACTTATGACCTGCTAGTGTCCCACTCCTCTGCTACCAAAACATAGGGAGTACAGATCCCTGACTCTGCTGTGGGGACGATCCATCTTCCGGCAGCCTCTATGCTATTGCCTCTACTTTCCCAGCAAGGGTCCCTGCTGCAAGCCCACCCACCAGTAGGACAGGGTGGCCTCCAGGAGATCACATTGTGATGGGGATGTGGGGCAGATCTTTTTAACCAGACTCCTCTCCCCTCCTCCCCAAACCCAAGGAAATCACTAGTTGCCAAAAACCTCGCTCTGGCGGCTTCATCACTGGCACTCTGCAGTTGGATTTGGTCTTAGATATGAGAGACAAGGGAGGAGCAGTCATCCCCTGGTGACATGCGTCAGGCAGGAATATGGCACATGCTCGAAGTACCCCCGGTGTCCAAGTCCTTTGCACTTCTGTGTGAACAGCCGAATGGGTAGACCCCTCCTGCTCGGCTGTAGCAGATGGAGCGGTGAGGCAGGCTGCGTGTCTGCAGGGCTGGGCAGTGGAGCTGTGCTCTCAAGCTCCAACTAATGAAGCTGATTTGATGAGCTGATTATTCTTGTGTATTAGTGCGTCGCTGACATCGTGCTCCACACTATACCAGACACAGAAGGAAGGGTACAACATGGGCCCCCTACCAAGCTTTCCACCTAGGCAAATTGACCAGACGATCCAGAAAGAAGGAGTTCTGGATGACTAGGAGGAGATGAAACCCCAGTTTGTAACAGAGCACTGCAGCTTTCTGAGCTGGAATGTAGCAGCATTCCTAATTTAGATACTCTGGTTGAATTTTAAGTGGAAGTGAACAAAACATTTGAAAAGCTGTCCCTTTTCTCACAGCAGGGAGACTTCGAGAATTTTCTGGGTTTGGGGAAGAAATACTGGCATAAAACTGGTCAGAGTTTTCTCAGGTAGACATGATTCCTGGAAGTAAGTGTGGGTTTTCTAGATGCGATGGATGTAAACAAAGAGGGGCTGGTTATCAGGAGGTGATTCATGATGAGAGGGATAATGATGAATAGGTGTTATGACAACAACTGCTCTGCAGCTGTAGCTCTCTCCTCTGCCACAAACTGCCAAAACCTCGCAAGCTTTCTCCTGGGACCTTCTAATGACAGTAAACAAGGCTTGACAGTGTCCAACACAGAAGGTACATGACTGTTGACCTCCTCATGGCAGGACAAAATTGGCTAAATAACATCAAGATGCAGAATTACAGGTACCTGTTAGGTCTCTTGTTTTTTTGCAGACAGTAAAACATCCCCTAGACAACATTACTCTTGGTTTACAGAAGCCATTAATTATGCTAATAATGTTTCTACCTGTACAGTTTCTCCAATTTTAGCTCAATATTCCTCCCTCAAAATGCAGAAAAGTACCCTCTGGGAGCACAAAGATGACTTTTTATATATTTTTTGTTAATTTCCACTCCAAACTGAAGGAGAGCAAGCCCCAAGAGAATTTTTTTCAGGCAGAGTGGCAGTTCTGCTCTTGCTGAATCATCTGTGGCAATGATTAGGAAAGAACACAAAAATAAACATTCCTTGACAGCCAGACTTTAATCTTCCCTACAAAGAATCAAACATACCATTTAGAGATCAGCCACAGAGTTTGAAAAATACTGTCCTAGGTTCCTTGGTCTGTGCGTGGCAAGGAGAACAAGCTGTAGTTAACAGGAAGAAGCTCACCACAGTCCAGAGGAGGTACAAGTTATGCAGTGGTGATTAGGTACTCAAACAGAGCCACCATGTTGTCTCCATCATGGTATCTGGACACACAGAGAATAAACAGGAGAGATTTGCTAGAGGGTCCAATGCAAGGCTGCATGCATACAGAGGTCTGCTGCAAAGAGGGGCTGACATATAATAATGTTGCTCATAATATTTATGTACTTGTATATATTTGAATGTCTTTCCAGATTCCGTTGCTTCAAGTGCCTTATTCATGCAAGTCCCATGCTTCACCCCATCCGGGAGGTATCTGCTCGTCCGCTTTTTGCCTCTGTCATTCTTTATTACAACAGTCACCTATGAGAATAGGTAGAGAAACAAAAGGCCATATGCACAGCTGCACAGATGAGTGGAGCACACTGCAACAAAGGAGAGCAACTCTCTTTGGACATAACTAACATGTGTGAACTTGCTTGACTGTTTGTAATCCCATTTCTTGCTGCCTGTTCTCACAGCTATGCTGGATTTAAACACATAGAATTTTCAGGCCGTAACTGTCCTGGTTTTTTATATAATAAGACCTATTTCTATATGTTGACACATTAAGAAGAATGGGGATTCAGGGAGAAGGAAAGACAAAGGGGATGGAGAAGCAAGAGTAAGGTAGAGAACTTTGAGTCAAAGTCACCAAGTTCCTTTCTCAATTCTACCAGAAATTTTCCTGCATGCCTTTGGACATACCACTTCAACATGTGTCTCAAGTTGGAAATTTGTTAAATGGGGACACCAAATAGTCCACACCACAAGGTCTTGCTGGGTGTCCTTGATACATTTTTCTGAGTTTCTGAGATTCCTCTCAGGACAGCACCATAGAGAAGCTTTTAACTATCCAGGCAGAGAAGGAAGCAAAGGCTCTAAGATCTGGGAACATCAGTCTGAGGATTCATGCTTGGCAGAGGATGTCAATGCAATTGCCAAGTGTCTTCTGCTGAATTCTCTGTGAGGTCACTCATCTTGTTTCTACATAACAGAAAACATCCCATGAGGTATAAAAGACCACTGCCATATACCTGCACCACATTTCCATGGCAAATCAAAGTACTCATTGACTAAAATTTCAGAGTTGTAGGATGGTACATGGAGTTCAAGGACCAAGAACTAGGGGAAATTTCCTTTTCCTGTGCTATTCTCATTGACTTGCACAGTTATCATATAAAACCACTGGCTTTATAAGCTAGAAAGTTGTGTTGTGCACAAGAGCTGAGTTTCCCACACAGAATCTAAAAACCAGAATCTTGTTCATGGCAGAGAGTCACTGGATGCTTCCTTCCTATCTTGTACCTTAGAAATCTCAGATGAGGAGGAGGTGCTTAGGCAGGACATGCCATCTGCTGTCCAGGGCCACTTTTGCATTGCATTAGGATGAGACTGGGTTGGGCATGCAGCTGGTCTGCACAACATTACAGTGCAGGACTCTCTGGCTCTTCCCTTCTCAAACAAAAGCCTGAATTACACAGACAGTACTCTGTATCAACAGCTTTGTTTTCGGTCCTGAGCTACTGGCCCAGGACACAACCTGTATAGGGGAGTCATAGAGGCAAAGCACAACACTCCTGTAGAGCCACAATCACCTGCCTGTGAGCTGCTCCAGGAGCTCCTGCTTCACTCAGCTTCATGCTACACATTTTGTCATTGTCAGTCTCATGAAGATTTTGATACGAAGCTTCCTGTGCCAGAGAAATTGGCTGCCTGCTCCATATATGTCTGCTGTTGCGACAGTGTAGGTCCCTACATTTCAAGGTTGGACACCAGACTTCTGTCATAGTCTCCAGAAAGTGATAGCTAGCTCCAGAAGACACTCTTATCTGATGTTTATTGAAATGTCTTATTAAATTGCTACTCTCCAGTCCATCTCTTCACTGACTTTATAGGATACCTAAGGCATGACTCACAGACATGTCTCAGATCTCCTCTCAGATTTTGACAGGATAAAACTGGGCCCAAATATACAATGACCTCCACAGTGGTTAATGAGCTAGGTGTGTTGTGCTAGTCTCCTCCTGCCTCCAGCTATGCATTTGTGTTTGCCACGTATCCCTCTTCCCCTCCTCCTCCTTCTTACCTCCTCTTAGTTTTCTTTTTACTCAGGGGTGAATAAATAACTCCCCATCTTTTTATAAACGCCTAGAACAGCACCAAGGCATGCAATGCTTTGGTCAGTGCTAGAGATCTCTCGGTGCTCCATCAGTCCCTTGAATTTGACCATTCATAAGCACTTGTTATCAACAGCTCACACTGAATCAGTTTCCACTACTGTCATGTGCATGCAAATTAAACATGTTTTTCTGCAGAGGCCATTAAGAGCAACATGGATACTTATTTTCTGATCCATGCTGTAGCTGTCTTCTTGGTAAAACATAGACGTTAAGAAAAAAAAAAAGTCATACTCACTTTAAATGACTACTGAAGGAATGCCTAATGGATAAATTAGACTTTTCTTGGCTGTGAAGGTGGCACTTTTCAATGACATCCTATGATGAAACCTTTGGGAGTGATGACCCGCTAAGATGGCACATTAATGTGAACAGCCTCTCTCAGCTACACATTTTATGACAGGACCTGAAGAGTGAATGATTAGAAAATATATTAGTTACCAACTTCTTTTCAGTTCCCCAATATAATAAGACTCAAAGGCAAGCTGGTAGGGTGCTGTGAAACCTATAGATATTTAGGAAACAGTGAGCAAATCTAAAAGGCTGGGGTTTTTTTAGTATGCCTTGGTAATTTTCTAGCAGAGTTACAAAACAGAAAAGATTTGCATTTGGATTATTGTTTTAAAGACTTGTTGCTTACCTATTTGTTGCACCCAACTGTTTTTGATGTGGGAGTTGGGTGGGAGAATGTTCTCTTATGCCCTGTTTTTGTCCCCCCTGCCTTGTGCTAGAAGTGAGGCACTGGTGAGAATTGCCAAGAAAATGAGTGGCAGTATCTGGGGATGGAGGGGCAAAAATCTAAGCCAAGACACTTCTCCAGCAGAGTGAACCAATGTGTGGGGAATGTATTTTTGCCTCAACTTTCCGTCCTCTTCTTCGTTCCTCCAAAACCCAACTTTTGTCTTAAAGACACAACCAAGTCCTAAAAAAGTTTCCTCTGATACCCTAATTCTGAACGTTGGGGTTTTTTTCTAGGAAAGGAGGATAAACACAATGGAGCATGAAGGTAACTACAGGTTAAGTGGGGCAGAAGCTTGTGTAAGAGAAGACTAACACTGGAGAGCTGGCTAGGGAGGGGCCAGAGTAAATTTCCTTGGAAAAGTAAGCATATGCAAGGAGTAGCAGACAGTGACTATGGGAAAACCTGTCAGAACAAAGTAGCAGTCTTCCATTCTCTCCTACCTACAGACACAGCCAAACGCACAAGAATGGAGTTGGGGGTTGTTCATAAATAGTCTGGCTGCTGTTTGTCAGAGGCAATAGTTGAAATGTCCGTGCACAATTGCTACTTTAGCATGTGCTAAAAATGACAATGGCATCCAGTCGCAATGGCCCCGCTGAGAACTGTCGTTCCAAGTCACAGTCATAAAACTACTGGTGGGTGGTCTTCATCTCTGCTTGTTCTCATTATCATTTCATTGTGTTTCCGTGGCCCACTGCACCATAGCACTCCCTGCATTTTAAAGCATTTCATTGATGGGGCAGTTTGACATTCATATTTATATGTCCTTGTTGTATTGCAGTGGTTTCTCCTATTCTTGAGATCCAAGGATTTTGTGAAATGGTGCGAGGAAGATGTGTATTCAGATCTTGGCCCAATGAATTGGGTATTGTCAAGAAATAACAGAAAGTATTGAGGATTTAAACATCCTGGACCCTATCCTGCTGCTGTGGATTGTGACAGAAGGGTTTTTCTTGCCAGGGACTGAAAGCAAGGCTGTGGAAGAGGTCAGATGGGCAGCACATACCAGGTTTGGGGTTCAAGAGTAAACTTAGTAGGTTACAATGTTAACAGGAGGAAGTTTGCTCTCTATCCTCCTCCACCAGAAGTGGACAACAAAGGTCCTGTTGACTGCAAAGACAGAAAGTCCTAATGCTAATAATATCTCTTCTGTTTCCTAATACTTCCTAACATGCAAGTCAAAAGCTAAGCAAAGGCTGTATGTAGCTCAGTGACTGGGCAAAGCTTGAGCTGTAAAAGCAAAATATTTGCCAAATATGTGGAAAATAAAAACAAGAGACAGCTTACACAGTAGGAAAAAAAAAAACCCAACACTGTCGACACCTGAAGATTTACTTGAATTATTTTACTTGCACTCTTGGTTGATGGCTCCTCTGGTTCAGAAACCGGGGTCAAAGCAGAGGATTTGTCCCCTCCCTTTGTTGCTCCAGAAGGGGTCTAGAGGCACAACAAAGTCTTGACACATGCTGGGCTGCCTTGCCCTAGCTGGAAAGCAGAGTAAAATGGGCAGGCGCAGGACACAGGTAGGGCTTTGGCCATTCTGTGGCACCAGCATGTACATAGCTGGCTTGCTGTGCAGCAGATACCCTGGTTCTGCATACATCAGGATGCTCTACATGGATCTTACAACTTTCTAAGTTTTGCCTGTTCCAGGCACATAAGGAACAGCTGCTGCCTATGTGTATGTGCATTGCTAGCCAGTGAGGAGTTGAGGATGTGCCTTGACAAATGGCAAGAGCTTTAACTCTGTAGCTAAAAAGCCATTGTAATTATTAGAAGAGCCCCACGGGATCATAATTCCCTTCTTTACCCAGAGAACAGGACCATTCAAGAAGGAACTGTGCAGGTATCTCACTTTTCTTTTCTAACATGCCTCAGTCCTGATCTGCAAGCTTTCAGAGCAAGATTCATCCCCTGTGCTCACTCAGTCCTTGGCCACAGCTGCTGGTGCCAAAAATGAGGGCAATGAGAGCCAAGTGGGATGCCAGCTTTTGTGCTGTACTCTTTGGCCACTAGAAACTGGACAGTGAGACAGCAATAAAGATACATTTCTCAGCCATTGCGCTTAGATCCACAGCAAACCACCCACAGCAATAACTGAATCTTATACTTTTATGTTTGTATAATAATTACCTGAGATGGAAGAGATGACTAGCATGTGTCTCTGTGGAGCATCTCTGACATGTTCTGAACTCAGGGTAGAAGATCTCTGCTTAACTTTCCTCTATGAGACATGAGTTGTGACAACAGAGCTAACAACAGTAATACAGTTTGTTTAAATATTATTTGCTATGATTGCGGCACTTCTGTTGGTGAAAGATTGACCAGCTAGAACTGCATTGAGCATATTTGTTGAGGGTTTTTTTATATACTTTTGCGCTTTTGGCTGTCAATGGTTTAGATTCATGATTTTCATCTTGCACCTTATTTATGAGCTGTTCGAGTTGAGATTTTCCTATCTACCATTCAGTCCTCACAGCACTGAGTTCATCACCTAAACCACACAGTACCCCTTCTATTTCCCTCTGAGTAGGTGAAACTTGTTGGAGAGAGTAGTGAAAAATGAAATACCATGGCAAACACATAAAACATTGGTATGCTTTATGTGAACAAGGGCATCACAAACAGCAACCAACCACTTCAACAGCAGTCAACCCTCGCTTCCCTAAGGAACTATTCAGAAGACACAGAATGAAATGAGAATTCAAATGGAAATCAAACTAATATTCACCAGTCTTATTTTTCAGCATTTAACCTGCTCTGTTATTTTGACCCACAGTCTTTCATCATGTTGGAGTCTTTCTTGGAGTTAATATTAGCTTGTATTTTTAATGCTAGTGTGCGATTTACTGAGGAATTTTCTTGCTACTTGTGTAGGAGAGAGAAGACATTCATATTAAGAAACCTTACTAGTTATTTGGTTATTATTTTGATCTGTAATGTTTGCTCTTCCTAGCCTATAACTAGAAATTAACTTTAGACAAGGTTCTGACCTACATGCAAAAATAAGACCTGACACTTGAAACTTATTAAGCACTTTAATTTGAAAGGCAAGTAATTTCATCAAATGCATCTAGCTTCCTCTCCTACCCTGCATGGGTGCTCAAGTCCTTCACCAAACTGGGAGCATCACTCATTTTAAAGGAATAGCTTCCCCTCCTCAAACAACCTGCAAAAGAGAATCTATAACAATGTTGTTGGGATTTCACCTTTTTTCCCCACATTGCTAAAAAGAAGAAAGGGGGAGAGAGGTGACAGCCCAACATATTTGACATCCTGTTTTGATTCCTTTAAGAAAGACTACAAGAACAGAAGATTGTAAGAAAGATTGTTAGAAGGGATTGTGTAAAGATGAATCTTCCGAGATATTGCACAGGAAAGATTGTTATAAATCATGTGCAGAAACTGTCTGTGTACAGAGACTGTAGGGAAATATGGAAAGGAAAGACATCTTTTCCCTAAATACAGAAAAGGAAGCAAGGGATACTAGAACACTGCTGCTTTGAATGTTCCGTTATGTGTAATTGAATTTCTCTAATAGTATGTATCACTGACATAACTCCTCAGCATATTTATAGGAATAAAATTTCATGCAGTTATATTTTATGTTGTGTACAGCAAAGA
Source organism: Coccyzus lansbergi (assembly GCA_033558105.1). Classification (NCBI taxonomy): domain Eukaryota; kingdom Metazoa; phylum Chordata; class Aves; order Cuculiformes; family Coccyzidae; genus Coccyzus; species Coccyzus lansbergi. Next base: position 66,979 of record JAUMJK010000452.1, read on the forward strand.
GAAAAATGGAAGTACCCTTTTGAAAAATTGCTGTTAGGTGTTTTACTTTAATTTCCTTTTGTCATTATTGGTCCTGGAAATTCTGCCCGTGGATCCTGTTGTCACAAGGAGAGGCTTTGCTGTGCATTGTCCTCAGTGACTGGTTGGCTGCTTGGAGGCTGCTTTGCTTCCTTAGAAGCACTCGGCAGAGAAACAGGGTCATGTTGGGAATCAGCAAGGACAGCTGTGGCGCAGCACTGCCCAGCATACAGAATTACCAATAGGGCCCAATTGAAGGCAGGGGAAGTATCCTGGTCTCCAAGGCCTATCGCCCATATTATTGTATGTACATTCTAACAAGGTGCCAACAAGATCCTCATGTTACTCTGCTCCCTCTATCTCAATCCCACTCACCTCTTTGGGACACCAGGTCCTCATACCTTCCCTGGCTCAGCAGGAATGTTGCTTCCCAAGAAACCACGCTATTCCAAAGACACCCATCCCAAGACAAACAAAAGCAGCTATCTGAGGTCCAGCTGAGCATGTAGAGGAAAGGACACAAGGGTCCAAGGTCCAAAAAGGTTCCTCCCAAAACACTATGAGTCACATTGTGTTTTGAAGGCTTAATTTGGTAATTGAGAAGCCCCCCCAGCCATCTGTGCTGAGCAGTATCTGCACTTGTTGGCTGGGCAGCAGCACTTGGCTCCCCCCTGACAACTGACAACAGCCTGACACCTCCGATTAGGGAGTACAGCCTCCCGACACCCCACCTTCCCTCTGTTCTCTCTGGGAGAGGCAGCTCCTGCCAGGGTGGTGCTTGTGTGTCCAAATACAGGCAGAAGGATGAATGAATCGGCTCTCACCAGCAGCACCTCCAGTGAGGCAAGAGCTGATAGCAGGTGTAGAAGCAGGAGACAGCTGCAGCACCTCCCTGCTGCACCTTCTCAGCCTTTGGGAGTCTGCAGGTCAGAGAGGAGGGCTGTGTTCACAGCCACAGATCCCTTGGTGTCTACCAAGTCCCTGATTTCAAAGCTTTTGTTTCAGGCCAAGCCACTGTTCTTGTAAGTGGCTCCAAAACTGTACTGAACCTCAGTGTGCAGACACATCAGCAAGAAGCATCTTTTTGTTGGGTAGATGTTTTTGGGCATATGCTCGATGTTAGACTGTCACGTCTTCAAAATGATCTCCCCCTGAAGGAAGGGAAAGCGTGTGTGGGAATGCTTAGGTGGTCTGAAAAAACTTTTGTCGCTGTTTTGATACCAGTGGTGCCATTGCATTTCATTCTGTGAGGAATATTCATGGCTAGGCTGTAAGCCTCTGATTTATAATGGAAATACTGATAGATCCAGATCCATTTGCAGATGCTATTATAATGTTTCATCCTGGGGAGGGGGAAGGGAAACAGCCTCCCTCTCTTTTCATTTGAAATATCGGTACACTCTCATATTGGTTTCATGAAGCATTTGGATGGGTCCTTATTCACAAATGAATAAAAATGAGTAAAGTCCTCAGAATCAAAGGTAAGCCAAAACTGGCACCCATGAGCACAAGGCAACCCAGAGAGCCCATCTGCAGCCAAACCATGCAGCAGACCCAGACACAGCTTAAAGGCTGGCAACAAGACCGCCTGCAGAATCTGCCAAGGAGCCAGATGCTGTTGCTTCCCAAGCTTGGCATGAGGGTTCCTGATTGCCATCCAACAAAGAGGAAAAAGAGGAATGATATAATGTGGTGGGATAAAACACATCCCACCTCAACCTCCTTTATTGCTCATTGAAAAAAAATTGTGGAAGATACTATTGGAAATGTATCATTGTTTTCAGAAATACATACATTAGCCACAACAATGGCCTTGCCAAATGGGAAAAGTAGGAGCTATTTAAATGTATGTGCCATTTAAAAAAAAAAAATTAAATCTTCATATGCTGTGTTTTGGGTATGGGTGTCTTTGTGTCTTTTGTTAACTGTTACAGTGATAACCACTAAAATGAATACAAGTGTGGCAAAAAGCTTCCAGTTTTTTATGGTATTATTTCAAAATCCCCTGCCTCGGCACAGCTGTCTAGATCAGATAGATCATGGTGATGGCTACTGAATGTAAAGAAGACAGGTTTGTAAAACGAGGTGCAGAGAAATAAAAAAGGAAGCTGTAAAGAAAGATATGAGCTGAGAAAGACATTACAAAACAAAAAAAATATATCAAGGCGTTACACAGATAAGGGCTCTGCTTTTCCACAGTTAATGCAACTTGATTTCATTGGCATTGCAGCTGAGGGAAAGCAGAGTGACACTGCAAAGGATTGGACCCAGGCAAAATAAAAGAAACTCATGAGGTTGTGCACCTGAGTATGTATAAAGCCATGAGGACATCATCACATGTGGCATTGGAAAGGACAAAGTAAAATAAATAGGAAAATATATGTAAAATAGTATGCTGGAAGTAGGTAAGAAATAAGACGCAGTGAAAAAGCAATGTAAAAGAAGGAATAAGAAAATACTGGTAGAGCTACCTGAACAATAACAGCTGTTACTGTTACTCTTATCATCACACCGTATTTTTGAAAATTCCAGGTGCTTCCATAGATGATATTTCAGGGCAGCTCAAACATATTTGCAAATTCAAGTAAATTTTGCCAGAGACTTTCAGCTGAAAGAGGTACATCAGAACATGGTAGACAAACCGGTCCCATAATTTCCATTGCTAGCTGTTTTAGCATAGTCAAAATATTCAGGCACCCAGTAACAAATGGGAGACTTCCTCTAAAATCAAGGACAAGGGATCTCCTTTTATTCAATAGCATGGTGGTTAGAGTAGTCCCTGAGGACAAGGAGACTCAGCTTCAGTTAAGCCTGTAGTCCTATGTCCAGGGTGTTGTCTGAACAGGGTCGTGGTGCAGCTTGACATCTCTTCTGGGCAAAAGAGAATATTGAATATTAAATCTGAGCCCTTCCCATTAACAAAATTACTCTGGCTGCTGTGCTACTGGCTCATAGGAACACTTCTCTCCTGTTCTGTCACCCCAGTTTTACATCCCTTGGCTTTCATTTATAATTTTTTTTAATCAGAATTATGTTATTGTAATTTTTTTGGCTTTCAAAGATATTTAATTTGTTTCGGCTTAGGACAATGTTTCATTTCCTTTACCTGAATCAAACCACTGTCACATTTTCTTTTTTTATTCTTGTCTGGTTTTGGTCAGTTTAACCCATTTTAATTCTTCAGCAAATCCAATTATTCATACTTCAATAACCCAGACAGTTGCATGGTCCTTCTTACAACGTTTTCAGCGGGTTAAGTTGAAACTACTTGGTGAAATACGAGGTAAGGAAATACGTTTATTGTAAAGCAAAAATATAGAATAGTGAGAAGTATATAGTGAAATGTTATGTACTAAAACTTACAAGGTTCTTGGCGCATCTCTTTATGCTTTAAATAGATATTTATATTTACAGAGCAGTATTTGTGATAAATTTATTGTATGTGTAAAATACTCACTATTAAGAATTTCAGTGACAACCACATTTATCCACTGGGAGATGATACCATGAGAAAATGTATCTCAAATGGTTTCTCCCACCTTTGCAAGCCACAGAGATGTTTCTACTTCTGGGCCTGAATGTTTAAGACTATGGTGAAGAAGGCTTCACTTCGAAAGGCTCCTATGTGTTTTAATAGCTGACTGCTCCAAATTAGGTAGCCCAAAAAGTGTGTATTATGTATTATGCATTTCTTGTTCAATAAAACTGTCTTCTTAGGGGATAACATTGCCTACTGCAGCAATATCATATCATGATTGCATATTACAGAATTAATTAGAGTATTACAGAAAACACAGGCACTCATGAGGAATGAAGACTATAAGGAGGATTGCCCAAGATTTTCTATTCTGAAATCTTGCTTTGTTATAGCCTAACTTGGCTGAACACTCACCACTGGAGGTAAAATTTTCCATGATGCTTGGCTGTCTCGGGCTGATAATTACAGTTCTTGTTTTGCTAAGTTTTAGGGGGAAAAAAGCTCCTGCTTTAAATAGGGGAGTTTTCTCCTGTGAAACAAATTCTTACATTAATTGACTGGCTTAGGACTTCTGTTCTTTCATGAAAGGAGTAGGAAAAAAAATCATCAGTTCTCTGAGATTTGATAACAATGTGGTGTATCAGCAAAATGCCAACGAGCCTGACCACACTACAGCTTTGAGGACACCAAGTTGGCTGTGTCCAACAGAGATGAGCTAAAAAATGAACCCTAAACCTTCTGGGCAGACCTAAGCAGGTGTCATTTTGGGGTGATGTGTCTTTGTCCCCGTCCCTCAACCTTGCCACCCATGCTGCTGTGACTCCCTGCCACCCTGTGCCCCTTACCCAGTTTGGGGAGCGGGAGACCATACGCTGAAATAAAAGGAAATCTCCTTTCTGGGGATGTCGAGGCTGCACAGTCAGATAACTACTGATCTGGGAGTATCAGTTGTGCTCATCTGTCTGCATGGATCCCCTCACGGGGCTCAGGGTGAACACCCTGCTGCACTCCTGGGAGACAGAGAGCACCCTGTCCGCCAGGGAATCATAGAATCATAGAACAACCAGGTTGGAAGGGACCCATTGGATCTTCTAGTCCAACCATTCGTATCAAACACTAAACCAAGTCCCTCAAGACCTCATCCACCCGTGCCTTAAACACCTCCAGGGAAGGTGAATCAACCAACTCCCTGGGCAGCCCATTCCAATGCCCAATGACCCTCTGTGTGAAAAACTTCCTCTTAAATCTCCCCTGGCAGAGCTTGAGGCCATTCCCTCTTGTCCTGTCCCTTGTCACTTGGGAGAAGAGGCCAGCTCCCTCCTCTCCACAACCTCCCTTCAGATAGTTGTAGAGAGCAATGAGGTCTCCTCTCAGCCTTCTCTTCTCCAGGCTAAACAACCCCAGCTCTCTCAGCCGCTCCTCACAGGGCCTGTTCTCCAGCCCCATCACCAGCTTCGTGGCTCTTCTCTGGACTCACTCCAGAGCCTCAACATCCTTGAAGCTGCAAGCTGAAGAAGTTGCAAGGCGGGTATTGCAGACCCTGGGCCCGATTCCCAGGCCCGTGATCCTTCGGTAGAGCCAGTGTGTGTGCCAGCAGCGTCCCTCTGCGGGGGCAGCTCCGGCAGACCCCGCACCTGGAGAGCTGGCGGCCTCCGGCAGCAGCTGCCGCCGAGCGGGGCTGGTGTGGCGGCCGGGCGGCCATGGCAGGGGGGCTCCCCGAGGGGCCCCGGCCCCGCCAGCCGCGGGGAGAGCCGCCTCCGGGTTATTAACAGCTTCCCTGGAAGCCGAGCTGGGGCCAGGGCAAGCAGCCAGCCAGCTCGGTATCCCGGGAGGCTTTCTCGGCGATCTCGCCCACCACTTTTGCTCCATCCAGCGGTGACGAGAGCCACCTCGGAGCCTCCGGGCGTTGAGGACGAGGCGGAGGGGCACGGGATGGCTCGGCGGGACCTCCTGGGGGTCCTGCATCCCTCCAAGAGGATGCACTCGCCTGCCCCAGCTCCTCCCCGGGGTACAGCCCCACGGAGACCGGCTAGCTCAGGTCTCCAGCACCCCTGTGGCTGCAAGGCACCCTTGCTGCTTTACAGCACCGTTCACCCAAGGAGCGGCAGCAGCCTGCGATCCTCGCCTTTGGGTGCCAGGGGTGCTTCAGAGCCAGCCAGCTGCGTGTCCAAGTCCTCCGCGGGATGGGGGTGCTGAGGACAGGGCAGCTGATCTCTCCATTGCTTCTGGGAAGAGGCCAACTAACAGAGAGCGAGGCCAGGAAGGGCCCCTTCCCTTCAGTCTAAGCCTTAAGGGAGAGTGTTGGCTGCTGTAGAGAGCCCTTAGTCCCAGGTTTCCACCTGTACCCAAGATAAAGTCAGCCTGAAGGTTCCCTAGCTACAGCCAGGGCAGGTCCTCATCACCAAGCATTTTCTTTTTCTACCTTTTTTTTTATTATTATTTTTTCCTTTGATATACATGCCCATTTTGTCAACTCTAAAGCCAGAAAACCAGTATTCTTACTATAATTTACGTGTTGCCTAAAAGAAAGGTGCATTGACTCTGCAGCAGGGACTCAGCAGTGAAGAGTGAGAACCTTCAACACCCCTCTCCCTTGTTGTCCTCTCTTACCTGGAGCGTTTTGATGCCACAGGATAAAAATAAATAAAAGCAAGTATTTCCACTTCCTTGATCAGAGCGGAGCTGATACAGCAGTAGCTCACTGGATGAGAGCAGCTCAGACCTGAAAAGCTTTCTTCTCTGTTGGGATCACAGCTTGAGCGTAGGCTTGTTGTGTCGGAATGGGCCTACTGTACCCAAACATCTGAGCTTTCTCCAGCTCCTAGAGGAACATTTTATACTCATTATACATGCAGCAGAATTTCAAAATGTGTCCCTGGGACCAGAATGCAGGAGGAGGACATTAAAGGTTAGGAGGCAGTAGGGGGAAAAGCAAAAGGAATGAGTTATTTGGAGTTGCCTGATAACCCTTTGAGGCATAGCCAAAATTAACCGTATTGAGTTGTCATGAAAGGGGGAGATGTGCTCCTCGACGTACTGTTAACAAAGAGAGGATTTTATTGCTTTAGGTATCTTTTAGAAGTAAAAAGCAAAGGATCAGCTCCACATCCCAGGTTTCAAAATGTTATGATCTAAGCGCAGAATTCATCACTGCCACCACTAAGAGATCATACATCCTGGAGTGTCATGAGCCATCCGTGATTTGTGTCGTTGCAGAGGATGATAAATCACTGCTAAAGACATAACAAGCAGCATCATCGCTGCAACACAATAGATCATGATGCATCAAGATCTTTGCTAAAATATTATTTACAGTTAGCAGGGCCTTGGAATGGCAAAGCAGAGCTGATATTAATCTTCCCTGTATTGTGCCTTCATGCACACTAAGGGCCCTGCCCTGGGAAAACTGGTATCTGTAACACTCACTGATGCAATAACCACTGGTTATACACACCGGGGATGAGTGGGATTAAATGTGTGTGTGTGTGTGTGTGTGTGTGTATATATGTAAAAGGAACGATGGCTAGAGCAAGTGAAGTACTATTCTTCAGAGCATTGAGAACTTGGTGATTACACTGTTCATAGCTCGGCTGTAAATGCAGATATGTAAAGGTCTCTGCTCTTTACAGCAACACTGCGGAGAGCATTTAGTCTTAAAGCTTGAGAGGAAAAGGAACTTGCTAGCTTTCAAAAAAAGCTCTAAAGGTTTGGAAAAGTCTTAGGAGTTCTTCCAGCTCTCCTCGTATGCAGCATGTGCAAAGACTTAAACAAGCTTTACTCCCAAAACTACTTTGGATATCACTTTAAGAGAGGTGCTCAATTAAAAGCAACACTGCTCACATAATTAATGTTTCTTTTTTTTTTTTTTTGCCTTAAAAATAAAATTATCCAAAAAATTGTGTCCCTCTCCCCCCCAAAAAACCCAAACTTCTAAACCCCCTAAATGGAGGCAATTCAAACTTAAGAAAACTGCTACTGGCTATTTTTGTAGGAGACTCTCTGCAAATAGGCTCTCGTTCTGTCAATCCAGACAAGTTCTGAGGCACTGGGGACTGAGAGTTATTTCTCTTTCTTATGCAGGACATTGCTGATTTAGGTCACATCAACAGGACTAACAGTTCCATTTAAAAAGTGCTGAGATAGGTAGAAATATATTTTTTTAAGTCTTCCTGCTGGAAGGAAATATGCATTTCCAAGTTACTGATGGCCTTTTTGACAACAAAAAAAACCCTATAATGCTTTATAAGGGTCTCTCCAACTCCAGACTTTCCCTGACAGCACAGGAATATTATCCACAGCCTGCCATCCTAAAGACAAAAGATGCAAATAAAGTGTCTTTCAGTTTTATATCAGTTACTCAGCCTGTATTTGGCTCATGATGTGCAGCTGAACCCTCCCACAGACTTTAATTGAGTTAAATCATTGCCAGAACCTTTTAGGCTCCCTCTCACGCACCCTCCAATGTGTGCATCTCTGATGAGGCATGTGAGCAGGGACATGCTCACAGGACATCTGGGCAGCAAGCCACCTACCTGTGGGCTCCAAATACCTCCATCAACTACATTTCACTTGAACATTTCTTTCCTGTTTCAGCTGTCATCAAAGTTGGGGAGGGTGATAGGGAGGAGCCACGAGCAATTTACTGGAATATGCACAGGCATTCCCCAGATTTCCCATCCTTCTCCTTAATTGGATATTATGCCTCATTAATGACTGTGTCAGAGTCTGTAGAGTACTAATTGTCTGTGGTTCCTCTCTCTTTCCCTCCCCTCTCCTCTTCAGAGATTACTCTTTTGTTCAAGTTCATGAAGTATAATTTCTGTCCCTCTCACTGAGATGGGTAGTGCATCCAACCTTTGTTCCAGCAGAGCCCCCAGAGCCTGAATCACCTCCCCTGGATGGTGTTTTAGGATAAGCCTCCTGTCTGCTCCATTATCAGTCACCAAAGCCTAGCTACGGCGACACTCTCACCGTGGTCCAGTGTAGCAGTGAGCCTGTTGCCATCTTGTGCACTCACAAAAATTCCATTTCACATCTCAGGCAGGTGGAAACCCTGAAAGTCAGAAGCCATGAAAACCCTTGAAAAAAAAAGCAGAGAGCAGGTGGAGATTTGCTGCGTGTCACCTCCATTTATCTTTTGAGGGGCTTGTGCTCTCTCAAAGCAAAACAGCTAATCCCAGAAGAACAAACAAACAAACAAAACTTAATTTAAGCACCTATTAATCAAGGACTGACTTGAAAAATGAGTGGTTTTGAATAGCTGAACTATTTTGCATTGCTACTTTCTTGCTAAACTTTTGGCCATTTTTTGCAATTTTTCTGACTAGGTACCTTGCTAGGATATTTTGGGTTATTTATGCAGTAAGGTTTCCACTGGTGCTAGCAAATCCCATGACATGATTTTGGGTGTGATAGCCTGTTTTGACTTATGGCCTACTTGGTCAGGGCCAGAGTGCATTCCTGCCATTGTTTTTCTTGTTGCTCTGGAAATGCTGGTCCCCAAGTCTTGCCCTCTTTAGCATAAAACGCAGCCAGAAGGTATCAGGCTGTGACCCCCAGTGCCAGGGGAGCCCTGCTATGTCTGGCCACTCCTGCAGCCCTGTCCCAGCTTTGCAGGTGCTCAGGGAGATGCCTGGTCTCTCTCTTGGAGCTCATCTGAGATTTCTGCTAGGCTTATGGAACACAGCCCTACTTCCTCAGTTGTTTTTGTGGAAATGATGCTGCAGCCAAAGCCCAGGCAGCATGGGGAGGCAAAGAGGCTCTGGTTCGTGTCTTTAGGGGAGTTAGTGTCACTACCTGCTTTCTGCTGTCATGGGAGCCTGCTAGTAGGAATCATGGATATGCTTCCCATGCATGCTTTTTCCCTTTCCTATAACCATCCTGCTACTACAGCCACAGGCTGACTTGTCACTGCCTGAAGTCAGCACAGAGCAATACGTATCTTGGCAATACGCAGAGAACAAGAGTGCAACTTTTAACCACTGCTGCCCTGGGAAACCTCCCTTTCCAACATGAATCAGATAACTTGAAGGTAATTCTTCAGAAAGATGCTCTGTAATGGGAAATTATTACTGAAAAAATATCAAAACCTTTAAAATAAACCCCACAGAGTTGTAGTTTTCTGCTAGCCAAACTGTACAGGTTAAGGTGAAGGTAAGCTATTTGTCTGAGAAACTACAGGTCAGACAGCCGTTGAGTCAGCCTGAAGTGGTTCAGTGACCAGGTCACCCCAGGACACCAACAAGGTGATAGCAAATGGGTTGGCTGCTGCCTGGAGGCCTCATGTTTCAGGCTGGTCTGTCTGTCAAGGAGGTCTCGCCTGTGCCTCGTGGCTATCCATCCGTTCCACCTCAGCCAAGGTCAGCCCTGCCCAGGCTACTGGCACAACATGTCACTCAGTCCCTGGTTTCCAGCACCAGTACGGCTCCTGACAAGCTACCAGGTCTGTGTTGTGTGGCTGCTGTTGAATGGGTCTCATAGGTCTTCCTCCTTCCTTCCAGCCCCTGGCCGTGGTGTAACATGGCATTCAGGGCACTCACAGCCACCTGAGCTTTGTCACATGTTTCCTGGGATCTGTTTCCTCCCTAGATTCTTATTCTTAGGATGGTGACATCTGGGCTGATCACTTTACTATGGCCTGATTCTGATTTGGAGACCACTTATTTTTCTGAAGGTGGCAGAGCAGATTTTCTTCTCACACACACCAGTGCAGCATCAGTAACATTTTAGGAGACAAAATGTTCGAGGAGATTGGGACACCTGGAGCAAAAGAATTAGCGTTCCCCTCTCTCGTCCTGGGAAATATAGGACAGCAGAGTCTACGTGGTGGTTCGAAACTCTGCTATAATGTCTGACCCATTTTTGTCCTCTAGAAGCAATATAACATCTGTTCTTGGTATTTCTGTGTGCCATTTCAGAAATATCTTTGGAGGAGCACTGTTAATTCATGCTCTGTCCACTTTCAAACTGTATTATTGCAGCTCCTAGTTTATATAAACTTGGTGATGGATTTTATGTAAACTAAAACTTCCACAGAAGATTATCTAGGGGATAAATTCAGTAGCATAATGGACTTGGACCTGGTAGTTAAATCTCAGATCAGTCCAGCTGTCCTGCGGAGCCTGCTGTGAATAACTGGGGATAAATGTTAGTCACTCAGTGCTGAGGCATCCTTACAGAGCAGCAGAGTTTTGGAGACTCTTGGAACTTTGCTTCTGGCGGTAATGGGGAGAAAGGACTTGGAAATGCATCTTCTCTTAGCTACTCAGCTAGTGCAGGAAGTAGGTGAGCCAGACTCACAGGCTTGGTAGGATAAGGGAAGGAGAGTTTGCAGCTCACAGGTCCCCTGTTCTTCAGTATCACGACCTGGAAATGACGAACATTATTCCCTGTGGTTAGCCACCAAAGGACTCCCTCCAGAGATGTGCAGCCAAGGGTAAGAGGGACTTGGCTCTGTTCATCAGAGTGCCTATCTGGCTCTGGAAGAAGAGAGTGAAATCCCTGTGGACTGTCTGTGCCAGCCTGAGGTCTGAGAGACCTGCCTGCTCCCAGAGCTCCTGGCTGCTGCTAAAACTCCTCTCCTGTTCCTGAGTGAGAAGTTTATGTTCTGCAGATATTATGTGCCAGTAAATATTCCTCTAACCTGAGAGACATCAAAAACGCTGGCTCCGCTTATTTCAGAGTCCATCTTTGACCTTTACTGCTGTGAAATACATCTACTGATATTCCACCAGAGGCTATAAAACATCTGGCCTGACTGAGCACCAAATAGCTGGAATTTTCTGTGCATTTCAGTCTGTGGCATTGACCTCAAATGACAATCTACCTACACCATTTCTGAGTCCCCTGGAGTCCATGGGGCTGAAGATGCTGGGAGCAATGCTGATCCATTGAGTAAACCCAGTCCACACCTGGGTGAATGGAGAAGACTCAATTTTGAAGGAAAAACTCAGATCTTACATAAAGTTCATACAGCAGACTTCAAGGCAGGGCTATGAGGTTGAAGGATGTCTGCCCTCACACACATCTTTCCCATGCCCAGCATCAGTGCTGGGTGGCAAAGCAATGGGAAAAGGCAGAAGAAATATAGATGGTTGGGCAGGAATACACCAATTCTCCCTTTGGAGACTGTATTTCATGGCTACTTGCAGCTCCAGACCCCTTAGAGGCCCCAAACAGCACAAAAAAAAAGAGCCAGGTGCAGAGATTATTAACTGAGACAAACACATGGCCAAAAGCAGTGACTTTCAGCAGGGCCGGGTGCAGGGACAAGAAGATGACACCTGCATGTCAGCAGATGGGCTCAGCTGCTGTAGTGCTGCACTTGCCGCAGCTGCAAAATGCCTGCTACTGCCTCAGTTTAGGATGCCCCCAAATTCTGCTGTCTGCCAAGCCTGAGAGTTGGTGTCTTGCCCCATACCCTGGGTTTCTGACTTTGTCACTCCCCCCTGTCTCTTCTCTGCAGACTGTGGGGCTGCCAGCTGGTGAGGCTGGAGAGGACTGGACATCATTTTGAGGTAATTTTCTTGGAGAGAAAATAACACTTGACCTTGTATTTCTTCTGGTGGGCCAGCAGGAAGATCAGTTGCCCAGTGGCAGTTTTGGTGGTGGCAACCATAGTGGTGAAGCATCGCAAGATCTTTGATCACACATCTAATTCCCTGTGTTTCCCACTACAGATGAATAGACAAAAGACCTCCCAGGCAGGGGTGGAGGGGGAGGCTGCTCCACCAGAAGTTGGATTTCTTACTGTCAGCCAAGCAGAGGATCCAAATTCCAACAATGAGCTCCCTGCACCAGACGAAAAACATTTATAACCTCTCCAAGCTGAGCTCTGGCAGAGTGATACAAACTGTGAGCTCCACAAGTTAATAACCTTGAAAGTATCCATTTATCTCGGCCTTTCCCCCAGCTTGAGATGCCATAGAAAATGTGAGGTTTCCTTTCTTCTTCTTCCTTTCTTCTTTCTTTTCCTTTTTGAGCAGGAGGGATGAATGTTCAGTGAATGCAGGCAACATGAAAACTGTTTGGTTTCACCTCTAGCTGGAGCAAAGAGCTGAGACCCCAGTGGAAACCAAGAGTGGGGGTAATCAGTTCTCCCATCCCTGGTATGCCAGAAGGGTAGTCTATGAGAAAGGGACATTAGTGCTCAGCCTCCATTGCCTGACTGCTCTGCACTGGCTGCTCCTTCATTAATCTTCATCAATAAACAATATTCATAGCCAAAAAATGCAATCTTTAAAGCCTGTTGTTCTTACTCGGTAAAGGCAGCTCAAACAACAGTGACACAGCAACCTGAACTGCATTAAAATCCAGGCAACAGGTTAGAAATGCCCCTGGAGCAAATGATGCTGGAGCACAGTAAGTGGTATTTCCTCAGGGAGTGCAGTGATTCCTTGGAGGGTTTCACTTTTTAAAGTCAGTGTCTGTTTTCTATGCATTGCCACTGTATGGAAACCACTAGCTGGCACAGCAGGATGCTTGCTTTCTTATGGGATACACAACTTGGGTGTAAAATAATCCTGCTTCATTTAAGTGAAAAGGGAAGTCACACAAAGCAGCCAACAATGGACATAGGCAGAAGCTGCTACTAGGAAACATCCTTCTACTTACAGAAAGAGGGAAAAAAAAACCAAAACCAAACTGATTTGCTGAGATTCTTTCTGACTGCTACATGGTTTAGTCCTCTTACAGATGTGGTGGAACCCAACCACTTCATTTGCAGATATCCTCTGGTGCACAGCCTGATATGGGTTGCTCTGCAGATGCTCCAGCACCTGTGGGCGGGGACCTGTCGCTCACCTTTGTTCTCAGCCAGTATGGTGGGCTGTCTGCTGGGACTAGCATTTGGGCTCCAGAGAGAATTTGCTGGCTGCTGCCTTTGAAACTGTAGAAGCAAGCACCAGCTCATGTTTCCATTTTAGGCATACATGTAATGTACATCTTTGCTTACTGGACACTCTGGGATGCAATCCAGCCTCCGGAAATCTTGGCTTCCCTCTGGATTTTGATGACTTTATAAGAGGTGGTGTTGCACTGAAGGGGTCTGCCGTAGTCATCTCCTGACTCACTGCCAGCAGGATGGAGACTCATACAGAGACCTAAAGAGTAGAATTTTTATTCCAGAAGATGCACCTCCTAACCTAGCCAGTGCAGTCACTGGAGATGTTGCTAGAGGACCAGGCATAAGGACACAAGACTTGGTGTGACCATGTACCACAGATGAAGGCACACCCAGATCTGTGCTTTTTGGCAGGGTGAGGAGATGGAGCCAGCTGCTTGTACTTCCCCTGTCCCACCCTGTCAAGTTCCTGGCTCCCTGTGTGTTAACTCCCCTGGTCACTAGATAAGACCTTAACTCAGCCAGGTACTTGAGCATCAGCTTGAATTGAGCAATTAAAAGTTTGTCAGTATTCAGGGAAGTACTTCAGGAGACTGCTTGCACAACCAGATCATATTTAGCTTGAATACAGTTATGGGAATCTCACTGCTTTAAAAGTACCTTTATGATATATGACTTCAATTATTTCTTTAAAAAACAAAAATCCCTTCACAGAAAAGGAAATGCCAAAGCCTTTTCAAAGCTCGTTAACACAGTGAATAAGAAGCCAGAGTTGATTTACATAACAGAGATATACATACGTATGTATACGTGCGTGTACATTTGCATGAAAAGCATTTGCAGAGCATTCTAAAAATAGGAGACATTTCAGAGGCTTTTAAGCAAGAAAATCTTTACACATTTTTCTGTTTTATTGCTTCCCTCCAAATTAATAGTTTAAATTAAAATCCAGGCCTCCTGTCTTGTACAATCTGCAAACCAGTGAGCCAGATTTTCCTACAAACACTTTTCTGTGATTCCTCCATTGCAGGAGTAACAATGAACACTCAGTGCTACCGGGATGAAGGTCAGTGAAGGAGAGATGGTTTTGTCTCTAGCCTTGCAGTTCTTCTAAAATGAAATTCACCCCTTAATTCAGAGAGCAATTTTCTTCCAAGGAAGGTAAGAAAATGACAGTAGTTCCCTGCAAAACACTTGCTACTTTAACATGAAAATATTTGGAGGTTTGAAGTACCTAAGCAGAAATGGGAGAAAGTTAGATACGAGCTCTTGTGAACTGTGTGCTCCAAATAACTTGAAACAATGCTTAACCTAAAGCTCAAGAGCATCCTCACTGACTCCGGTGGACCTACTCTCATACTTCATGTCAAGCGTATGCTTAACTGCTCCTCTGGGTCAGGCCCCCAGTTAGTACACCAAGATCTAATTTTATTCTCAGTTACAGCTGTGGAAGACTTTATTAAGCAAATTGATTTGTACCAGTAAAGAAATTAGATTAAGATTTGGCTTGGTATGGAAAGGGAGAGCACAACACAGAAAAAGGTATTCTGTTGCTGGATGCTACTGCCTCTGCTATATATGTTCCCTACCTTGATAAGTCTTTGTCTATCGGAAACATCTCTGCTCCAAACTCTTCTTGCTCAGACCAGTCTTTCTAATTCCTGTGCCAAAACAACCTCTCAGAAGAAAGTATTTACATGCCAGTAAGATAATGCTGTGCCTGAGGACCCCTCGGCTTCTAAAACAGAGCCAACTAGCTAAGATCTACACAAACCCATAGGTAAAATGCATGTCTGTGAGTTAAAACTGCACCTATGTCCATGAGCAAACACATGTTGATGATGTTGTAATCTCTGTTTCTTCATGCTTCTCTTTTTCCATCAAGGCAATCCTAGTTCTTCAGACACCAGCTAATGTTACTCAGAGTAAAGCCTAGTCAATGACTCCAACTTAGGTTAGGTGTGTTTTCACAGACCCTGTTTTGAGAAGCATCGCTTTTAAATGAATTACATTAAATTATCCAGAATTACACTAAATTATTGACTTTTAGCTAAATAAGCACTTTGGTGTTTTCCCAAACATGAGCTCAGAACTATGCCTGAGCATCTTCCTCACCCAAGGTGCAAGCAGCTTGGAAGGTCAGCCCTTAAATTGTGTGTCCCCTGGTACAGGCAGCTGCCTTCTCCCCACCAGCTGCAAAATGCTTCACGCATTGCTGGGACCATGAACAATCAGCTACTCCTGATGTGCTTGGTTGGCCCGTCATTTCGACCTGTGAGAAACATGAAAAGGTGATGAGTACAAGGAACTTCTTTGTTTCATCCACCTGAGATCTGAGAAAGCAAGACCCCAGTGGTCTCAGCTTTCCTTTTTGCCCCAGACTGCAAATAGCTGCACCAAGAGTCACAGCAAGATGCTGGTGTGTGCGGGCGGATCTCCTTGGCATGGCGAGGCCATGAGGTTTGGCCAAGGGACCCAGAGGCTTGGGATTAGCTTTGGCCAAGCATCCAGAAACTGATACGTGCAATGCAATATCAAGCAGATCCCAGCAGCTCTCACTGAGGCTGAGAGGGTATGAACACACAATTCAAAGCCAACACGTGGTTTACCCCAATCTCTAGCAGAAGCCACTCTGTTTTTTAAAAATACAGTTTTGTCTACCTACAAGGAAAGTAGGAAAAGGCAACAGAGACAGAGGCACACATCAAGATGAACAACGGACAGCTCTTGTCTGAAGCACTGGCAGAAGCCTAACATCTCCCAGGGACAGGCACTGGGGTCACTCCTGTCTGGCCCTCCCTGCCCAGAGGTTACAAGGACGGTTAAATGTTATTAAGTGTGATTATTTTTTAGTATCTTGCCTTTTTTTTTTTTTTTTACTTGGCTATAGTGGTTGTGCTATGCAATGTAAGCCAGAGGGTTTGTAGGATTACTGGTAGGACAGCGTCGATATGGCAAGCCAAAAGTTTGAGGAAAATTTCATGCATGCAAGCTCCTAAATATGGATCTACATAGTTATTTTCAGCCAGAGTCTTGCACATCCATAGTTCTGGGTTAGAAAACACAAGCCCCAGGTGAAATGCATTTGGAGGCTCTCTGCCATCTGATATGAAGGAAGACCTCTGTCACAAAATCATCTGTATGACCTACTTGCTTCTCCCTGCTCAGGAATTGTCCAGGACTCATGTAACAACTTCAAACTCAGGCACATTCCTCGAGCTGTGTGAGGAAGCTTGCACATTGCCTGACCACATTATATCTGCCTCTAGGCAGTGTTATCACTCCTTCCCTTCCATATGCTTAAGCAGAATTTTTACAAAAATAAATGAAATACATATGTACATTATGCAAAGAGTGTTCTTGAGCCGTACTATATTTGGTTTTGCATGATACGTATCCAGCGTGTAGACCATTGGCACTCGTTTTTTAACTGTTAGAGATAAGCAGAGTCACAGTAAGCTACAAAAGAGTGTAAAATATGCAGGGCCTGATTCTCCGGCTTGCGGAGGCCCCTTTACATCATGCTGGCACTGCACTGGTTTCTCAAAGCAAGTGCACATGTGACTGGAATCCACTTTCAGGCCCTTTTATACTGCCAAAAGAGCTTAAAGTTGCCTGAATTCAAATGAGACTCAGATGCTTGTAGTAGAAGCCCGTAGCCATCATTAAAAGCTTCATTAATACTGCTGACCTTCTGCCCTGAATGCTGGAGCAGGCAGCATTGGGGAGCTGCCGGAGCATCAGGGAGCACCATCCGTGTCCCCAAGCATTGGGGCTTTCCTGGTGCCAGACATCGTGGGGCATGTCTAGCAGACCAGCAGATGTCACCACGGGCAGGGGGATGCAGGGATAGGGGTACGGCGGGCAGCGGAGAAGGGGGGTAGCCATGTAGGAAGGAGTATGTGGGCCAAGCCCTTTGCTTCACCCAGCTGGTTCCCTGTGCAAACTGGGATCTGAATCACCTGTACCTCCCTTTTCACAGCTCTTTTTCCCCCCTACAAAGACCTAACACAGAACAAACTGTGTGTACAAGCACAGGTACATCGCTCTTAGTTTTAATCATTCAGTGCCAGCCAAAGAGGGAGGGACAGGAGTGCTCTGCCACCTTCCCACTTTTCCTATAGCAGCTGCCTCCACCGCAGCACAGGTTGGATCCATCCATCCTTTATGCAGGCTCTGGTTCTGCATGTCGTGCCCTAGGGCCCAGATGCAGACTCTTCTGCAGCCAGAAGGGAAACCAGAGACGCTGGCTCGTGACTGGCACACAGATCACCAGTTCATGACTCCCTCCCATGAAAAAAAAGTTCACTTGCATTTAAAGCTCTGGGGAAAAGGATTTTTTTTTTTCTTTTCAAATCCCCGAAGTCACATGGCCAGACTATTTTAAACATTCCTGGCTATTCCCCCATGCACCAGCTCCCTTGGCTGGCACTGGGGTATTCTCGAAGCTCGGGTAGGAGAGTAAACTCTGCATGTATAATTTATCCATTGTAAAGGATGCAAAATCTACTGGGAACAGGAGGGGATAAGAAAGAGCGAAGACACTTGTGGATGCCAAGAATTCCAAGTGCCAGACCTTGCTAGCGCTCTTCCAAAATGGAGGGTCCTACACGGCTCCCGTTTAGCTAGAGCTGAGCCTAGCCTTGCCTGCTGTGTTGAGATTTGGCAGGCTGCAGCTCGCCATTGTTGCAAGCTCTCATCCAGGCGGCAGTGCCAAGCCTCCCCTCCGGCTGCAGCCCTTCCAGCACCGCACACTAATCCCCTAGTATCTGCCTCTCCCAGATCCAGCAGGAGCACCCTTCCGAGCTAGGCAGGGAGGGAGGAGAGTCCTCTGAGCAAAGACCCCTCTCCCGACAAGCTTCATGAAGACCTATTTGTTCACCATAACAAATCACTGCTGCCGACATAGCAGAAACATTACAAATGAGTGGGGGGAAACATGGAATTTTATTCCTAATCCTCCCTACCAGACTAATCCAAGGGGCCTTTCCAAAGTGGGCAGTGATGCTAAACACACTGGATGCAGTCCTGCAGCCACCGAAGCCCTGAGGAGGGATCCCACTGCCTCGAGCGGGGCTTAGCTCACCCCCTCCCCATGCACCAGATTAGAGTGACTCGGCACCAACTCTTTTACTGGGGAAAGTGAGGGTTCACTGTGTAAAGCCAAGGTTCTCTCACTGTTATGAAACTTCACAGTTTCTCTCCTGTGTGGTGAAAGCTCAGGGAGGTGTAGGCCACTTGCTCTGCCCAGCTGCCCTTTGGACAGAGAGTCAAAGTAGCACCGTAGATGTGTCTGGTGAGGGGTATTCATCACAGCACGGCCAGCAAGACCGGGTCAGCAGCACTGCACAACCAAGCAGACCCACAGCACTTCAGACCCTCTCCTTTCTGGCATCTGCCTACAGGGCCAGCACAGGAGCCGTCTGACCTTTCCCCTTGGCAGAGGCACCAAGGCCCCTCATAACCCTTATGCAGGGCAGATGAAAGGGAGACCTCAGACTCCAAGCACCCTCAGAGGGGCCGCCTGGCAGCCCTTAATCACGGCTGAGGCTGGCCCTCCTCGAGATCCACCCTTTATAGCCATAGAGGGGTCCGACATCACAGCTGTACAATTGCTGCCGCCTCAGGGGCCACACACGGCGCCTCAAGGGGATGCGGGAGCCCTGGAGAGGAGCTTTAGGAGCACGCGTCTCCCGAATTTAGTGTTTCTTTGATCCATATTCTACCTTTTGGCTTCGTCACCGTGTGGTTCTCCTAGAGATGCCCGGAGTTGGCAATAAATTCATTGAATTTAAGTTTGATGTGAGTGTTAGTTAGATGGGGGCCGCCTGACCTTTCCCAGCACTCCAGTATTTCAATGAATTGTAGAGGAGAGAGGGAGCTGATGGGCAGGCGGAGACGGCACTGGTTGAGGAGCAAACAGCCTGTCAGCCCTTACACTGCCAAGGTGAACAGAGTGGAGTGGAGGAGAGCACTAAATGTTTTGCTGCTTCTGCTGTGCGCATTCTGTGCTAGAAGGGTCATTGGGCAGTGGCAGAGGCTGCCCAGGGAGGGGGTTCAGTCACCTTCCCTGGAGGTGCTTAAGGGATGAGTGGACAAGGTTTTGAGGGACATGGTTTAGTGTTTTATAGAAACAGTTGGACTTGGTGATCCAGCGGGTCTCTTCCAGCCTGGTGTTCTATGATTCTATGATTCTATGAAGAATTCACCTCTGGACGCTGTCACTGCACCCTGGCTGCCATCCCAAAGATATCCCTAGGGAGGGAATGCAACAACCAAGCTGGCACCCGGCTGCATCCCAACTTCATGCAGAAGGAAAACTTGTTGCAAGGCACCTGGCCTTT
Organism: Coccyzus lansbergi; assembly: GCA_033558105.1. Taxonomy (NCBI): domain Eukaryota; kingdom Metazoa; phylum Chordata; class Aves; order Cuculiformes; family Coccyzidae; genus Coccyzus; species Coccyzus lansbergi. Next base: position 86,660 of record JAUMJK010000452.1, read on the forward strand.
CTGCCTAGCCCTTTGCTAATTTCTCTAGAGGGCCCTGAGCTTGGCCCTCTTTGCAAGCCGTAACAGGCTCTTGCCTGTGGTAATGGCAAAGCACAGGCTTCCCAGCACCCAAAACAGAGGAGTATAGGGCCAGTCATAAGTGCCACACTGTTGCAGTGGCTCCAACCCTATGTGGGGACAATCCATATCTGGCTATGTCAGAGCAGCTTTCGGAGCTGGTGGGAAGCCTGCACCGAAGTGTTCCCTCTGCACCATCGAAGTCCTTGTGCTCAAGTAGGATGGAAATTGCCCATGGGAGTGATTATCAGAGAAAAAAAAGCTCCTTTTGCAAAAGGGGTGTTAGCTTAGAGCACATTGTACCACTCTGCATCAGTAGGTGCTTGAAAGGATAAGACCGCAGGGGCTAGTCTTGGCTCCAGGCCACTCCAAGCTGTTACTAGCTTCCCTTCTGAAGGGGCAGCTCACTCTCCCTGTCCTAACTGGGGTTAAAATTGCCTTTCCCACCCAACATAATTATGGTCTCTCTTGAGCAAAGCATCTGTTTTTAAAAACATCACCATCAAGTTTTCCCCAGCTAGGTGTGAAGGAGTGTCTTTGGCCACACTTGTGCTCCACAACCCTGCCTGCCAGCACATGTCCAGGTGTTTTAAACAACCGACAGGGAGCTGTGCTGCAAATGAAGCTGTGTTGCACGCCCTCGACCCTTCACATGTGGCCTGAGCTGTGCCCCAATGTCTCCATCCCTGCTGTGGTGCTGATGCCCTTCACTCTGTCTCTAGGTCATGCAAGGGTGGCTCACTTTCGCCTGGTGCCAAAGCCTGTGGGGAAACCCATGTCCAAGTACTTCACTGCAATGCCTCCCTCCAGCTTTGTTGCTCTCAACATGCCACTCAGAAAGCCTTCCCTCAGGTTTCTGCTGAGTTGCTTCAAAGATTTTACCTTCATGCGAAGGCCGTACCATCCCAAAGTTGCACCTACTGTGGGAGTATTTCTGGGCTGCACGAGTCTGTCCTGTTCTTACTGGGGAGGCAAGGCAGTGCAAGGCAAGGCAAGAAAATGATTCTTCATTGTCTTATGTCACTTGGATGATAAGATGCAAATCTATAAAATAAGCAAAGCAGCGCATTTGATGCTGAACTCTACAGTAACTTGCTTTAGTTCAGCTTCCAGTATGTTAGAAAAAGGGACTTACCAATTAAAAAAACCCACCTCCTCTATAAAGAAAAGCTAACAAAAGCAATATGGACACAGCAAAAGCCCTCTTGAAGGAAGACAGTCCATGTCCTTCAGAGAAGGCAAACCACAATCACTACACAGTTCAGCAGAAGCCTTAGTTGTCAGCTGTCAGGTACCATACATCTCCAGACTTTCTGAAGTGCAGGGTGGGGTGTAATGGAAATAGATAACGTGCAAACATCACAGGCTGGACAGAGGGATGGAAATACTATATATAAGGGCTAATCTCGGCCCTGAAATATTTCTGTGTATTCAGGCTGAAGCAGTAGTTGTGGGATGTTAGCAAAGTCAGACAGCCCTGCAGGAGATACAGGGCATTCAAGGCTAAGGCAAGGTAATTTCATGTAACAGTTAGGAGCCAACCAACTGAAATTAAGTTTCTTTGTAATTTCCATTAATAGCTTATGATAAATGAAAAAGCTCTGACAGCCTCTTCAAAGAGAGAAGGAATAAACTTTGCTTGCTGACTCACTGGAAGCCCACTAAGCATCTTCTGGTATAGATGGACAATAAACATCATCTTGAGAGATTCTCCCAGATGTTGGCTAAAATTGAGTCTGTAATGGGAGCTATTGAAATCTCTGTCATAATTGTTTATTATACAAGCTGCACCTCAGAAAAAAAATGCACTGAGTCCCATAAATATAATGATTAACAGTAAACACAGTTACTGTGCACAGAGAGGGGAACTGCTCTCAAAGGACAGCCTTTATTTTGTGTGCTACCCCTGTTTGGTGAGGGCAACCAAAGAGAATCAGCTGGCTGTGGATATTTCTCCCATTGTAGGAGCGATGGTGGGCTCTGCCCAGGCAGTGAAAGGAGGGGAGGGCACAGTCTGTAGGGCAAGCTTGGAGGAAGGAGGTCAGACAATCCTCCAAAGCTGAACCCTTACTACTGTCCCCAGAGACCCTCTCCAGCAGGTCTATGCAAACCTGGCTTGACAAAATATGCAAAGAGAGATGGGCAGGAACCATTCTGGGAAAGCAAAGAAGGTTTTATGGTAGCCTAGCAGGGGAGATAGTCCCAGAGACTGCCATCAAAGCAGCAGCTGCCAGAGAGGTCGTTGGGCAAACCCTCACTACCCTCCAGGATGGGCTGCCTGGGGCTTTGCTACCTGGCACTCTGGAGAGCTGGAGCTTGTCCTTAACAGTGCTGTGAGCTGGCATGGGACCGGAAAGCTGGATATCCTCATCATTGTCATCTTCTTGGGATGCAAATACAGTGCATGTTCATTCCCAAATGCACAAGAGGAATATTTGCTGATTGGAAAAGCTTTTTTGTATGTTTGATTGACAGTTTATGATTTACACTTAGTGACACACTGTTATTCAGATTTCCTGTGTGATTAATATGCTTTAAAAAAACCCCCACATTAATTGCCTTTAGCTGTAACTCTGTATAATAAGCCATTATTTTTTTATTTTATCTGTTCTATGTTGTTTCTTTCTTCTAGGTAATATTCATTGTAGCTGACTTCTGTTTCTTCCACTGATGTATGTGCATCCATGTGACACAAATTTTGAGCCTCCCCAATCAAATCATGATCAATATGGAAATGCCATAAGTTGGAAAGAAACCATGAAGTCCACCTCTCTTGATGGCTATTCCTGAAGGTCCATGGTGCACATGGCCAATGTCCAGGAAAGACTCCGCAACATCTTGCCACTTACTAATGGACTTCCAGCTCCATTTACATATGTGTGCAAACACACTCCACATATAACCTGCATAGAACCATATTTCTTTAGAAATAGATACATATATCTTCAGTTACTTTTATTCCTGTTTGATCAAGTTGTGCATAACCTCTCCAGTCTTTGAGTTTAGGGAGAAGGCATTTAAGAAATATATATTTCAGCAGCAGTGATCAACATTTTTCTTGTTTTCTCTCCCCTGGGTTTTTCAGCCCATAATGTCTAGCAATCTAAGCATTGAAAGTCACTAATTAGTCTTAGAGTTTAACTTTTCCTTTTGTACCAAAACCAATTAATTCACAGTCATGAGGGGGATCATGGGATCTTCACAAGCTGGAGAGGTGGGCCTGTGTAAACATCATGAAGTTCAACAAGGCCAAGTGCAAGGTCCTGCACCTGCATCAAGGCAATCCCAAGCACAAATGCGGGCAGGGTGGAGAATGGATTGAGAGTTGCCCTGAAGAGAAAGGCCTGGGTGTGCTGGTGGATAAGAAGCTGAACATGAGCAGGCAATGTGTGTTTGCAGCCCAGAAAGCCAACTGTATCCTGGGCTGCATCAAAAGAAGCGTGGCCAGCAGGTTGAGGGAGGTGATTCCCCTCTACTTTACTCTCGTGAGACCTCATCTGGAGTAATGTGTTTAGTTCTGGAGTCCTCAGCACAGGAATGACATCAATCTGTTAGATCAAGTCAAGAGGAGGACCATGAAAATGATCACAGCGTTGGAGCACTTCCCATATGAGGACAGGCTGAAGGCGTCTGGCTTGTTTAACCTAGAGAAGAGAAGGCTTTAGGAAGACCTAATAGTAGCCTTCCAGTACTTAAAGTGGGCCTACAGGAAAGCTAAGAAGAGGCTCTTTATCAGGGAGTACAGGAATAGGAGAAGCGTAAATGGTTTTAAGCCTGAAAGAGGGTAGATTTAGATTAAATATTAGGAAGAAATTCTTTACTGTGAGGGTGGTGAGGCACTGGAACAGGTTCCCCAGAGAAGTCATGGATGCCCTGGAGGTGTTCAAGGCCATGTTGGATGAGGCTTTGAACGACCTGTTATAGTGGAAGATGATCTTTAAGGTTCTTTCCACCACAAACTGTTCTATGATTCTATTATATGACTCTATGATCATTTTGTGCCTAAGTAAACACCAACTTTTCTTTCCATGAATTATTTCTCCATCTATCAAGATGGAATCTGATGCAGGACCACTCTGGGATGGCAGCAGGACAACCTGAGTTGGAGATGGCCTTTTCTAATGCTGAGACCACCTGCTTCCACCATGGCAGGATAGGACTTCCTGTAGAGGCTTTCCCCTGTGTTCATGTTCACACTCAGCTATAGCCATACTGGGTTGGCTTGGCAGTCAGAGGTCACCTGCTTTGCAAGGTGGCAACCACCACATATGTTCCCAGGACCCTCAGTGCCCACACCAAAGGGGCGATGTGTCCCCAAGGATTTTTGTAGGAAGGGTTTGCTGCCTTCCCCCTGCTTTTCCCCAGTACTGCTGCCTCACTTGCTGTGCTCCAAGTGAGGAGGGATACTCCTCTCCTCTTTCATCCTTTGGGCACAAATATCTGGCAGTGGCTGGGCAGCTGGCAGGCACTGGACTGACACCTGCGTGCCAGATCTGTCCAGCTGTGCCTGTGACACACAATCCATCTGCAGTGCTTCTCATGTGCTGCTGCCAGTTGCTTTCCCTGGGGCCAGCTGGGGGAAGACCTGGGGCCAATGAGAGGGAGGGAGCCACAGTGAAATTTTCAAACAACATTTTGCCTCCTAATTGGTTTCCTCTTGTTGCCTTCTCACACCAGGCAAGCTCACAGATAATGCAGCCCAAGGGTGCCCAGCCTAACAGGTTCAGGCAGTGGTTGGATGCTCACTCCAGGGCTGGGGTTGTGCAGCAGTGCTGGGGCACCCCTGGTAGCTAATTCCATGCTGGAGAGGGCTTCCTGCACAGACAATGATACCAAGGCCCTTGGCACTGGCTACTTGCCACTTTCCTGGCCCAGGCAAGCAAGGGATTTGCTGTGTGCTTTGTGGTTTTTTTTAAAACTGCTTTATGCCAGGACAGTCAACACCAGCAGCAAAACTCACACCAGCTTTGCAGGGAGAGGTCTGGGCTCTTGGGGAAGAAGCAGAATATGGCTTTTCCAAATCAATTTTGGAGTATCTCACTAGCTGGTTACTCAGAACTTCACGGTTTTCGTCATCTTCAAAGTCTCTGTCCATAACAACAGCTTAGCAGGAAATGAAACAGCATTTGAGCAGGAGTGAGCTCTTGGGGAGGTGCAGCAAAACATTCTGTCACGTGGCTGAAGGCATAAGGTCACCATGTCACCTACCCTTCTCCACTTGCTAACTATCACCCCAGCAGCTCTGCACTTGCCTTCCTAAGCCGTCCAGCCTCCTTCTGCCTTGAGATGCTACATGCTAAACAAGGCAAGGGTTTGAAACACATGATGGAAAAAGAAACTTCCAAAGAAACAAACTTAAAGACATACCACCCAGGGAAGGGGTTGGCTTTGGTTAGCACCAAACGCTGATGCGTTCCTGCAGAGAGGACCGACCTCTGGGGAAGGTGGCTGAGCTCCCTGAACTTGTGGAGACCCCAATCCACCACCTAGCACATGCAGGGCCATTGTCTCAGCACGCGGCTCCCAGGATGGCTGCTCTCTGAATGTGTGCCTCTCACAGTCCCGTGGCCATGAAGGGCCCAGCAGAGAAAGTAGGATGGTCCCCTGGAAAAGCACAAGATGCAAATACCTTGGTGGGAGCCCAGGCAAGCAGTCACAGCACGTACTGGCAGTGTTGCTGTGGCCTTGTTTAACCCTGCTCGGAGCATTGCTGGGTAGTAATTAAAGGAATGCTGGGTGCCAGTGAATCTGGCGATGTTGCTGCTGCTACATCTGCATTAGTTCAGTGGGAGAAGATTACATAAAGAAGATGGCCTCGACCGCTTTGCTGCATTTGCCAGAGCAGAGGGATTCATGTGTTGCAGCCATGACCCACCAGCCCACCACTTCCCACATGCTGGGGCACAGCTAAGCATATGCAGGCATGAGATCCCCCAGAAAGATGTCTGGGTGCAGCCAGAGTGGCACCTCTGAAGCTGCTTTTCCCCTCAAGAGAACCCTCAACTTCCCATTGATTTTCCACAAATATATCCATCACACAAAAACTCTGCACCTTACTTCTGCTTTTGCTTTGCAGTCAGATGGCAGGAAAACTCCTCCTACTGCCTTCCCTGCTCTGGATGGAAAACTTCTTCCCCCGTGTTCTCTGCTGTGCTTCCCAAATGACCTTTGCTTTTTCCTTTTTCTTTAAATACTTGCCCCAGTTGTCTTGTGTGGGTCAAAAGTGAGCCTGCTGGCACCCAGGTCACCAAGATCGCAGCTCAGCATATCGTTCTGCTTGCTGTCATGCAGAGTGTAATTTCCATCTGTTATTGAAAATTCAATATTGGTATCTTTTAATTCCAAAGATTTTGATTTTTCAATAAAAACGTGAAAATGAATCTCGGCAGGATTGCGGCAGAAATGTTGCAAATGAACTGGTCACGTAAGGGTGAGAGGGAAGGGGAAAAAGGAGGAAGAAAAGGAGGGAGCAAAGGAGAAGAGTAAGCAGAAATGGCCCTTCCAGGAAAGGGCTTAAATAATCCAGGTGAAAAATATGACCAGCAGCAGAGGTGTTACCTTTCTGGGGTGCCCTGCACATTCCAATAGGAAATAATGCTCCTCACTCAGTGCCCTGTCTGCTGGCTGGACCAAATCCCAATGTGACAACATCCCTGACTTCACTTTATACTTCAGTGGTCATGAGCTGACAGTTTAGTTTAGGCCACCCATGTATCAGGACCCCTCAGATTTTTAGTCATTTCATAACATGTCTATAACTCCTTATCGATGTCATCCTTACTAAACTGAACGGGACTTTTCCCTCAGGGTTAATTGGATTGGTTAGAACAATGAAAAAGTGGTGTTTTTAAAAAAGGGTCCAAATCCTAAAGTTAAACATGGATCTGAATTCCCTATTATTTCTAAAAAAATAGCCTATATTCAATATTAAAGGAGTATTTTTTGCTTGACTTTGAAGCTGAAATTGTCACTGGATGAAGGACATGGTTCTAGTCCTTCATTAGCCATAAAAGGCATCAACTACCACATCTGTGTGGGGGCATGAAGAGGCATCCATGTGTCCTGGTCCAACTAGCAAGACTTTGGGTGGATCCTCATACCCCAGAACCAGAAGGTGTTTGAGTTTTTCATTGATATTTACTTTGGGGATGTGTTATTTTGTCTCATAGACCTGTTGTGTTATTGGAGACCTGTCCCCTACCCATACCAAAGTCTGAAGTCTCTCAGGTTCATGTGGACAATCAGCCATCAGCTTGCAGCTAGAAGGGCTACAATACGGCTGAACGCTTTTTGCCTCTCCTTCTTGGGGATATCTCAGATTCTGATAGCTCTGCACAACCCCATGCCTCCCCCCAGACAACCACTCCTCCCTCCACCCATTCTTCCATCCCTCCACCTATCCCTCCATCCCTTGCTCTATGCTGTCGCTCCGCAGAGTCACCTGGGCAGCTGCTCCCGTGGGTGCCTCCCCTAGGCTCACATCCAAGCTCGCTCTCTGCCGCTTGCAGATTCTTTCTGCATAACATCTCTGAGATATGGCCTTCCTTACCCATCTGTACAGCTAAAACTCTTGTCAAGACTCTCAGCATTTCACATCTCAATTACTGTAAAATCCTTCTCCCTGCTTGGCAAATGCAGCCTCATCCAGCGCTTCCTACTCCATCTCCCTGCCCAGTCACTACCGTACCCGCCAACCACAGCTTAAAATCATTTATGCTCCAGAGAATCACACACAAACACCTCCTGTGAGTTATTTTTCTCGCCGGTGATCACAAAACAATGGTAAAAGTGCAGGCTCCTGCCTGGATGTGATTTTACACGTGCAGCCCTTGCTGTTAGGAGTGGTGAGTGGGAGCTGACTTACATACACATCTGGCCACCACACTGGGATAAAATAATGCAGCTGGGGCCAAAGACAGACGTGAAGTATTGCTGCTTTTCATTCCCCTTGGCAATGTTGTGAAGGCACAGGCTGTAGCTCAGAAGCCCCATGTCCCTCACACTCCCATGGTGGCTCTTCTGCTTGAGCATGTGGCATACCCCAACACGGACCCATCTCCAACCCGGCAGGAGTTTATGCCTTTTACTGAACAGAAATTGCACCAACCCCATCACCATACTGCAGTATTTAATACTTACAAACCCTTTCCTGTTGCTCTGTACATGTTCATCTTTTCCTCCCTCATCCTCTCCTCCCAGAGCTGCTTTTCTTCTTCCTTCCCCTCCTGCTGCTTCTCTGTTTTCCTTCATCTCCCCTCCACCCTGTGAGGAAGCCTGGAGCTGGCTCCCACATTTCACTTCTGTTTATTCTCAGGTCTGTGTGGCTTTTACTTGGTGTTTTCTGTTATGAAGATGACAGCAGACTGAGAGTTTAAACAAATTTGGCTTTAGGTGCTTTAATAAAAAAATTAACAGATTTAATACTGTCTTCACCATCAAAAGAAGAACATTAATGTTTAATATTTAAACAACACATCTTCACAATAATTCCACCACGTTTCACATAGAGAATCCACAGTAAATGCTTGGGGTAAGGCAATAAAAAAACCTCAAACTGTGGTGCTATTTACTATTTTAACTCTTCATTTACTGTCTTTCCCAGTTTACAGAGTGCTCTTTTATGAAGAGAATTCAGGCAATTAATGACAATTCCCTCTGTCCTCTGCCACCATAGAAGGTAAAAATATTAGATTTCAGATTGCAACCCTGGCTCCTTAAGCCTTTTCAAGACCGAGTATATGAAAATGTTATGTAAACGAGTTGCCCTTTAAACGTATCTTTAGGAAAAAAAAAAATGCAACAACACCTCACTGAAGAATGATTGAGCTGACATTTCATCTTCAGCGCATGCTGTCCAGATATAGGTCTCAAAGAAAAGCTTCAAATGATGAAGAGTGCCTCCAGCATCCATAAATTTGTGACATCTCCCCAAATTACAGTACTAAAGGGAATTCTTGCCTTAAAATTGAACTCTGCCTTTCAGTGTCGGCAGAGCATCATCCCACCCAGGTCTGGACTTCCCACACACAAGAGAACACTCCCTCGAAATCTCAAATCCATCACAAGTGCCAGGACTTTTGGGCAGATGTTGGTGGTGACACTTGGCCTCAGGAGGAGCTATGGGCTTGTTCTCTCTCTGTGTTCACTTCAACCAATGTCCAAGATTTCTGTATGCTCATTATTTATGAACATCCTTTTTGAGTTCACAGTGCTCTCCCTGGTAAAACACAAAGAACTTGAAAAAAAAAACCCCACCTCAGCAAGGAGGAAACATCAATTAGCTTCTATTGCCTGGATTAGCTTCAAGATCCTTTTGCACATAAAATGAGAGTGATTTCTTAAAAGGAGAGCATTTAATTGGAGAAAGGATTCTCACTTCAGTACATCTCCATCTATAAAAAAGCATGATCCAGCTGGATAGCAAGAAAACAAATCACATGCACTGTAATGCAGAGGGAAGAAACTACAATGCTTCCAGATGCATATTACAGGCGAATAATTAAATAGCAGCCCTGGAAGGAGACATCACAGTTGCAGATAAATAAGAAAACTCTGTTGATGTGAACCCAGAAATAAAGCAGAAGAGGAAAGCAAGTAAATACAAAACGTCATCAAAGCAGTTACACGTCTGCCTTGATCGTGCTTCCAGAAACTTTCTGGGTCATCTGTCCACAAAGTTTCTGTGCTTTCAAATCTATATTCTGTAGCAAAACAACTATTAGACAGGAAGAGGTGGACAGACACAAAAGGACACAGACAAAGCCAGGACAAAAAATATCTCCTGAAAATCCCAATTAAAATGCCTCAGAACACTTTATCTGGCACACATAAGCAGGTAAATACACTACTAGGAAAAGCACTGGAATAAGACTTCTTCAGCCTCGGAGTCAAGACTCCTGTACACAGAAAGTCCCCTGCTCTCCCCTATACCATGTGGTCATGCATTAGGGTGTTTTAATTCCCTGAGTAAAAGATATTAATAAGATCAAGAATGTTCTTCTAAGAGCTGCCACGTCCAGGCAGTCATGGAGTACGTGTGCTGAAGGTTAATGTTGGTTTTAATCATCAGTCTTCCTGGAGCAACTCAAAGAACTGTTCATATGAAGCCTAATAGCTTCCAGGTGCTTCTAGGAGCCTTCTTTCTGAGGGCTTACACACACCCTCCGCCCCATGAGGCTGCAATCAGTCTAATATATAGGCAATATCCTCCAGTCCTGGTCTTTCCAGAATTATCCTTTACCCAACTGCACTTTTGGTTTTACAGCCTTGTATGATACCCTGAAGCTTTCCACCAACTGGGTGTACTTCTTCCTACTCCTATTCCTGCAAATTATTGCACCCTCAGCTCCCAGTGGAGCCAGTTTCCCTCCCCACAGCCAGGCTGATGGGCCATTTCGGCGAGCTGCAGACCACAATCATCTGGGGAACACATCATTTTGGTATTATGCAGTTGTGCATGATGCAGCACAGAGGGTCTTGTGCCAAGGTGAACTGATAACACATATGCCCTGTCTGCATTATCACTAATTCCCCTGTGCTTGGCTATCCGACCCCCCCGACCCCCGGCAATTGTTGCTCCATCTGAGAGGTCTTTGATGAGAGGAAAGCCTCATTGGGGACCTCAGAAGGACAATGAGGGGTCATGTTGTGATGTTCAAGAAACTTGCTTCCACGTTCAATGGCCGTTTTGTAACCGGTTCAGATTCTTGCCGTATTGCTGTACTACATTCAGCAGCAGCATTGCAAGTGCAAGATAAAGCCTTTTAACTCAGCTTTCTCGCTTGTTTCCAGAAATTTTCACTGGTGGCGAGCACTGGTAGAGAGAGATGCTGCATCCCTGCAGGGGCAGGTGATACCTGCTGGTTTAGGATGGTTTCCATTAACATACGGGGCCAGGAAAATGTCAAACTAGGAAGGAGAAGAGGAATGGCCTCAGATGCACTTGCTGAACTACTGTGGTAGGAAAAGCATTTACTTCATTCAGTTGCTCGTCACAGCTTTTTTGTGTTGGTGCCACACACAAATATGCACTTACAGGCGATTTTTTTGCACACTCTCGTGGGTCCTTTGCCCCCAGTACAGGAACCTGGACTCAGTGTCAGCGGGTGATGTGAGTAAACAGGGTTTAATCCAAGAACTTTTTACCATGTTTTAAGTTTGCAAAGAGCTTCACATGAAAGCCTACATTGTTTTGAAGTGCTAGACATTTTCCTGCTCTAAAGTTTCTAACAGGGAACTTCTGCTGGGTTTTGGATTCAGGTCTTGTCGGCTCCCTGGCTGCCAAAATGACTTTTGTAAGGCAGATAAAACTTGGAATAGAACTGGTTCAACCTTTGCAGCCAGCTCCTACGCCTATGAAGCTTCTGAAACAAAACCCAGAGCCTCTGGGGGAATTAAAAGAAAAACCAACCACCTCCTGCGCTCCCGATTGTCGCTCAGTGCTCAGTAAGGTTTTACAGCTCGGACTCACCGCAGCCCTAAAACCAGCCGGTGAACCCCCGTTTTCTAAAACAGGCGAACACTTCGATTAATTTTCCACCATGGAGGGGCGAGGGTGGTGAACAAAGAGACAAAGCGATGCCCGGGGACCGGGGGATTCGGAGCTGGCTGGGAATACACCTACAGTGCAGGATTTTAAAAAAAAAAAAAAAAAAAATTGGGAGGGGGGAGATTTTTGTATGTTTTGCGTTTCAAAGCGCATTAAGGCCGCGGGTGCGAACTCGGTTGAAACCCTCGCCCCAGTCGCCGGTCCCCGAACCGTGAGCCGCGGGGGACCCCTAGCGTCCCGCGGCGATGGGCTCGGGAAGCACCCCGGGAATACCGAGACCCAGCCCTGGTCACCGCAGCCGCCCCTCTCTTAGACAACTCCAGGGATGGGGACTCAGCCATCGCCCCGGGCAGCCGCCGCCAGGGCCAGGCCACCCTTGCAATGAAGGAGTTATTCCTGTTGTCTTCACTAAAGATGCAGCCTCCCCTCGGTCATCCTCTTCTCCAGACTGAACGGATCGAGTGATTTCAGCCCTCATACGGCTTCCCCTCTAAACCCTTTATAGAATCATAGACTCACTAGGTTGGAAAGGACCCACTGGATCATAGAGTCCAACCTAGATTCCTATCAGTCACTAAACCATGCCCCTCAGTGCCTCATCCACCTGTGCCTTAAACACCTCCAGGGAAGGTGACTAGAAGGTGACTGACACCTCCCTGGGTAGCCTCTGCCAGTGCCCAATGACCCTTTCCGTGAAATATGTTTTCCTGATATCCAGTTTGAACTCCCCTGGCGGAGCTTGAGGCCATTCTCTCTTGTCCTGTCCCCTGTCACTTGGGAGAAGAGGCCAGCTCCCTCCTCTCTACAACATCCCTCCCCTCAGGGAGTTGTAGAGAGCAATGAGGTCTCCTCTCAGCCTCCTCTTCTCCAGGCTAAACAACCCCAGCTCTCTCAGCCGTTCCTCATAAGGCCTGTTCTCCAGCCCCTTCCCCAGCTTCGTTGCTCTTCTCTGGACTCACTCCAGAGCCTCAACATCCTTCTTGTGGTGAGGGGCCCAGAACTGAACACAGTATTCGAGGAGCGGTCTCACCAATGCCAAGTACAGAGACAGAATAACTTCCTTGGGCCTGCTGGTCGCATTGTTTCTATTCTTCACCAATTTTGTGGCCCTCCTCTGGACACTCTCCAGTGGTTTTATATCCGTTTTATACTGTGGTGCTCAAAAATTGCACACAGTACTCAAGGTGGGATCACACCAGTGCGGAGTAGAGATGGACACCTCTCACAGCAGTGGGATACTGAGGGGGTAGGCAGGGTGCTTAACTTTGGGTCCTTTGCCCTAAGCAGAAAATGACAAAAATAAACAATAAATTTGATCACAACTCATGAAACTCTGAGGATGTCTCCTGCTTTCCCTAGCCCCCTGCCAGTATCCAGCTTTTGGCAGGGTCCTGGCACAAATCTGGAGCCCCATGGGGCTCTCCCCACCCTGCAAAATCAAACCTTTAGCACCTTTAGTATTCAGCAGCCTGGGCCAATTTAACACCAAACCTGAAGTATTCAGCACCCTGGGCCAATTTAACACCAAACCTGAGCAGCACTTCACATTTCTCTGGAGGGTTTGTGCTTGGGGAGCTGGTATCACTTAGCAAAACTTTTAAGAGACAGCCAATGCCCAAAAATAAAAAGTGTGCTAACATTTGCTCCAAGAGACTGCTAGGAGGACCTCTGAAGGCCTTGTCTTTCTCCCTTATGGTGTGCGCTGAGTGGCTTCCCTGTTCCCATCCTTCTCCCCATCCCTGCCCTGGCGCCCCCTCCTCCCCAGGCTGGTCCCATCCCTACATGGAGCTGCACACAAAGCATCAGAAGAGTAGAAGTTGAGGGGTTTCCTTTTGGGAAAACCCATAATTGTCCTTAAAGGGTAACTCCACACACAGACTGCAGGGTTGATGCTGCAGCAAACACCCTGCTCCCTTTCTCTGGCACTTGCCTCACCCCACCATGTGGATGCAAGCCCATCATTTTTCCCTAAACTTATCCCAAGGCTAGGCCACAGCAGCCCTCAGGACAAAACATTTATATCACTTCATGCTGAACCTCAACCAGCAAGAGGCTGTTGCTGAGCCACCACAAAGGGCAGTCTTACTGAAAACATGGTTTTACAGGCATGGGCAACAGCAGGTATGTTTGTTCGCTCTAGAAATGAGAAGACTGAGGTAACATGGCAACAAGGAAAGGTAACAAGGAAAGAAAGAGACAGTTTTCCATGATGGTTGGAAGCAGAGAGGGAAGTAGCACATGCATACAGCAAGTGCCGCCAGGAGAGGTGCCACTTCTCAGCTCAGCAATCAGGCATTTACTGTGCTCACCCTTTTCCTGGGAAAGGGCTTTTAAACAAGACCTGTTGGGCAGGAAAAGTGCTGGTTTTCTTTGTGCAGGTTTCCCTACTTTGCATATGGGTTGACAGAAACGTTTGGGTACCCGTGCACCTCTGGATGGCACCTGTGAGATGTGTTTCCCTCACAAGAGAGTGAGGAGGTTTGGTGATTATCTTGGGGACCTCAAAGTGTGTGAGATTTGCCAGCCTGAAGAAAAAGGTAGCCTGGCGGGCCTCCCAAATTGCCTCAGCAAAATATCCACTTGTTCATCTGCAGAACCAGTGCCCAACCAGACGCTTGTCTTTCTAAGGCTCGGGGCTCTGTTGCTCAGCACCCTTTGGGCAGGCAGCATCCTGCTGCCCTTCCTAGTCTCCTCAAAGTCCAAACCTGGTCTTTACCCCTTCCACCCAAAACCGTTGCTCAAAATTATTGTCTCCTGAGCTCAAGCCATAGGCAGTCAATGTTTGCCTTCCAGAGAACCCATCCCCTGGCAGCAGCTGAGCACATGGTGAAAGTACCACACCTGTTTCTAGACATTTATGGACTGCTTTACCTCTCTTGTCCTTCCTTGTTCTCCACCCACTGCTAAAACACCCAGCATTTCAATAACATTATTTTTGTTTCCTGCTCCTTATCGCCTCTTGTTTCAGCTCCAATACTCAGACACGGAGGTACAGCACAGTGGATAACATGGTGGTTTTTGTTTTGTGTGAAGGAGGACTAGAAAAGTTCACCTACAATATAAAGAGGAATCAATTTGTTTTCTCACTGCAGAAGGTAATGTTTGTCTTGCCCTCCTTTTTTTCTTGGAAACCTGGATGAATGACAGAGGAGCTTGTCAGATTGAAACAGAGGAGGAAAAAAAGCAAGTGAAAATTTATTTGCAAGGAAGTTACTTAATCATATTTTTGTGCTTTTGGTTGTGCCTCAAGCTTTTGTTTATATCTGTGTACCACATGCATTTGGGAGTTGGTTGAGAGACGCAACAGCCCAGTTGAAACATCAATTAAGAACCACGTTGACAAATGCATAGTTCTCCATAGTGCCTGACGAGCTCTCAGAGATACGGATCAACATTTCTGGAATACAAACCTCAGATGGAAAACAAATGTCATGACCAGAATATCTATTTTTAGTTTTACCTAGAAAAATAAATAATGCTTTGTCCTAGAAGCTACTTATCGTAAGCAAGGGTGTAATTTTATTTTTTTCCATAGAAAACCACTTCCAAAACAGGCAAAGAAGGGCTGAAAAACTTAAGTATGGAAGGAGAGAAGCAGAGCCATGCATGCCAATACCATTGTGCTGTGATAAATCTCTTCACAACTATACTGAAAGATGCAGTCACACACATGTGGCCACCTCTGAGCCAAGACACATGCCCTGAGATAGGCAGAGCACTTGTGTCCTCCCTGTCACAGCAGCCATGCTGGACCCACAGTGCTCATGGCTTGAAAAACATCATCTTCTACTCAAGGCAGAATTACACCCCTCAGAGCTGAAAGCTACCAGAGGCGTCTGTGCAGTATTTGGGGATGAGAATATGCTGGTGGCTCCGGGGCAACACCTGCCAGCTCCTGAAAAGGGGGCCTGCAAATCTGATGGGGACGGATGCAGGGATGGGTTTGTGGCAGGGCTGATAGGCTGTCCTCACATCAACAGTGTCAAAAACTGGGGGGCCCCATCAGCCGAGTCACAGAGGAAGCACAAGCAGGAGGCAGAAGCATGGGCAGGACGCAGAGATCAGGACAGAAGACAGCTAAGGGTATTGCAAGAGGATGCAACCAAGACATGAGCTGCGCACCAAAGTCATGACCTGCGCACCAATGTCATGACCCAAAATGTTTGCATGGGAGACTGGGTGAATTGAAAGAAGAAATTAAGTTGTTGAAGGGCTGTTCCATGTGGAAGTTATCACCTCTGACTCCATCCCTGAGCTTTGGAGGAGCATACTAAGGAAAAGCATTGCAAGGGAAGTGCTTGCAGCCTGTCTTCTGACATCGCAGAGAAGCTGGAGAGCTGGATGGACCAACCTGCTCCAGCACAGCTTTCTCCTGGCTGGATATCACACCTCCTTACAAACCCCAGGACGGTGGTCAGGAGGAAGGAAATGCTGTCACTTGAGTTGAACAGACTGCAGGGGGGATGGCAGGGGCTGAGGCTCAGTCTACATCGTGAGAGTTGCTGGGCTCCTCGTTAGCTCCACATTTTCCTTTCCTCTCCCTGCTGGTGTGAGAAAATGCACGCTGCATTTGTTCAGCTGCCAGGAGTATGGCAGCTCAAGCACCATCTTGTTATCTTTGCTGTGTGTCTTTTCCCACAGCATTGCTTTAAATAATGAAGGGAGTCATGATCCACCAGCTGGATTAGACGTTATGAACTTATCTGGCTCAAATCCAGTGGTGATATATTTGGTCTCATTATTTTATGCACAAATGCCACAAAACAGCACAAGATTTTTATAATTTTTTTTCCAAATACTCTTTTTCTTTTAGCACTGACATTTCTCTTATTTGCATTAAGATTTGCACTGAACAGTCTGCGCCAGACCAAATCTGTCAGATACTTCTGCTTTTATGGCTGGTTTGTTCCAGGAAATCAAGGTTGGAAATCGTATCCTCTGACCTCAGGGATGGGCCAGTGAGCACTCCCAGGGTAGGGAACATCTCTTTGTATTCAGGGAATGCATCATGGTACCATGGCCAGGACATTGGTTCAGGAAAATGGAAACCAAGGTCCTCGTGTGATGTGACTTTTAGCAAACACCTGAGCAGTATTTTCCTAGAAGTTTGGGGAAGATGATAATATTCAGCCTGTTTTATTAAGTACTCAGAGGCTTACAAGTCCTCTATTAAATGAAGATCTTGATAGAAGTGGTGGGGAATGCTGTTACATGAACTATGTCCATGCTTTTGCTGTTTTCAGGAGGGATACCCAGAAAGGCATGTGCAGGGTGGTGGATGCAATGGGGCAGGCAAGCAGCTGCACTTGCTGTGCTTTTCAAAACTTCCCACCCACTGTGGTAGGAATCAGCCTCCCTGTTATTTGGGAGACAGAGACGTTTTGCAAGGGAAGGCAGATAAATGCCTGCAAAATCTAGACATACCAAGGGGATCAGAAACTGGGCATGGATAAGAAAAGCTTTGAGTGCAAAAATATTAGAGGAAGGAGCCTTCATTGTGATTACTTTGAGGCTGCAGCACTGTGGATCCAACAGAGTTTGGCCCTACCTGAGAAGCCTGAAATTGCCTCAGAATAGGCTCTCATATCCTTCTATTCCAGCGAAGTAAAATAAAAAATTCACAAAGAGACGTGAGCCACCTGGGATGGTATTGCCCATCAGCTTCAAAATTATGATTTCTCTGTGATGAAAGTGCAAGAAATGAGGGTATTGTATGGGATGCTTTACTCAGCCATCCTGGCAAGATCATGCTGTGTTACAATTCAATTCAGCCTTCAGGCAACACACTCCTGTTCTGCTTCTGGAACTAGTCAATACCTGCTCTGGGTCTTTCATCTAAAAACACAGAAAGAAAAGAAGATTAGAGAAGCAGAAACCTACAACATTTGGGGGGAGAAAATGTCCTTTCCCCTCCCGCTTTTGTGTTTCATATAATCTTAAGACAGTACATGCCATTGTGCTGAGTCTTCTATTTGAAGTAGTTGCTGAAAAGTCAAGATCAAGTTTGAAAGCATCTGGAAAAAACATGAATGTAATGAATCTAAAAAGCAAAATCAGGCTCTCCCCATTTTGTTTTTCATTAAGCAGAGAAAGGGAAGAGAATGCTCCATATTCAGGCATTCAAGTGCCATGTACTCGGATACCGTCTGGGTGAGCCCAAGCGTCGCTCTGCAAATATTGACAGTCTCTTCATTTAAGTAAGAGCTCTCAGAATCTAATTTTAAGTGCTCATTTTGTGTATTTCTCAATAGAAGTCATGCAATTAGGGGAAGAACAAGCCCACGTGTGTTTGTTGTCTCTTCCAGGCATTTCCACCCAATGCCATAAAGCACCTACTCATGACAAGGCAGCTCTATTGCTGTTATCAGAGCCCAGTCTCCTCCCCAGAGGTTTAAATCTTTCATAAAAATCCATTGATTTAAGGTGAGCATAAATGTGTGTTCTTATTTATTTGTTTCATTTATTTTGTTAACATTTCAGTGTTTAGTAGGCTCAAGGACATTTTACAGCCTCATAAAAACGCCTGCAGGGCTGAGAATCTCTTCTCAAGACAGTAAGCACCATTCCCAGGCACTTCACAAACTCAAAGAACAAGTTTTGATCCCCTAAATTCACAGCAGAAATGCTGCCAGCTCTGGGGCAATATGCAGTAACTATCTGATTGCCTACAGTTTAATAACATTAGGGGAAAACTCAGGGCAGCAAAGTGATAATTCCTCTTTCTTGTAATTAATTAAGAAGTAGGATTTACAAAGCTGAAGTGTGTTTACGCACACACACACTGGTATTCCCTTGAATGTGCTTAGGATGTGGGTTTCAGTCCTGCAAAAAGCGCCACTGGATCTTTAATGACCACAGGTGGCTGAGTTTTTGACTACACATCATTCACAGACAATTCAGTAAAAGAAAGGCTAGCAAGCTTTCTCTGCTGGGATGGTTCCTAACCCCATGGTTGCTGATGTAAATCACAGGCCATCTGTGCATTAAGATGGCCCTCTCTCTTCCTGGGTTACAGAAATGAAAAACAATAATTAGATCCTGTGAGCTAAAAGGACACAGGGCCAGCGCTAACTCCTTAATGCAATTATACAAGACAACAGGCAAAGGTTTCAGGAGCAATTCAGAACAGTCAGATAATCAATACAGAGGCCGAGTAGCAATGGTGGGGTTCACAGTTAAATGGATAAGGTGTCGCATCACGTTTGACCTATTTCACAGCATGAGCATCACTTCTGCCCCAGTTGTCTTTTAAAATGTATCGCTGGATACTGCTGCCAATGGAGAGCAAGAGGTAAGCACCACAGTCTTCCACCGAGGTGTTAAATGGGCACCATCAGAGGTTAAATTAGCAAGCCCAAGTGTAATTATTTTGTAATATTTCTTTAACATTCAAAACAAAAATGAATGGTCCAACAAATGTGCAGGGCAGACTGTTGGTGGGCTCCTGGCTTTCCCATACTCATGGGTACGCCCAGCCAGCATCAAGCACAGTTAGGTCCCTGTCAGGCAGCCTCACCCCTACAGGAGAATGGGATAGCATCTCCTATTCCCACCCTCCCACAGTCACTTCAGGCTGGTTATTGCTGAATTCAGGACCCCATCAACCTGCCAGGATGGAGTAGGCAGGCAAAGTAAGTGCACTGAACACCGCAGGAGTGCAAACATTCTAGTTTGTCTTGTAAATGAGTCCATGCTACTGGAAAAACAAAGCCATGATGACTGTCATGCAACTACATGTTAGTGGTGCTGCCCCAGAGAGATATGTTGGCTCACAAGCCTCCTGTCCCACCACCTGTGGGAGGCCAGACCCAAATGCCATCTCATACCGTGGGAAAAGGTTGCTAGGTAGGAGACTCCTGCTGGTACCCTGCAAAATTGTTACATGAGCTATAAGGTGATTAGGTCAATGAAGGGGTAGACAACAAGGAGATGAGTCAGATGAATTTGTGGAGAAGGCAAAAGCTGTCACAAAGGACACTTTTCCAGGTTGTCCCTGTACCTGAACCTGTGGCAATCCAGCATGTGACTGCCCCCAGTTTTGCATGTTTCAGTGTATAGAAGCACACAGCTGCTAGATGGTTCTTGTTCCTGCTGAAGGCACAGATCAGTCTTGGGTGAAATCCAAATGTGTGCAAGTGTAGGATCTGACATGGCACCAAGTGGTTTTCACCACTGGAACTCCGTGCACCAAACCAGGCTATTTAGAAACAGAGGCTGCAATTTGTATGCCTCTGTTATCACACAGAGCCAGCCCCCTGCACGATGGGTTGGAACACGAAGTATCTTGGACCCTTGTCTGGCGTGTACTGGTCTCTGCTCCCTGCATTGGTGGCCAGGGACACAGACATTTTGGCTATGTGCTGTTTCGACTCTGTATCAGATTCATAGCTGTAGAGCTGGAAGTACCTTGAGAGTATCAGTTTATCTCACCCCTTCAGACATGAAGAGAGGCAAGGATGGCAGAAGAGAGCTCCATTTGGGCACAGCAGCTCAGTACATTTCAGTACAGCACATCTCAATGCAGCTCAGTACCTCTCCGATGTCTCCTAAACTCCTCAAGTTCAGGTCTTGCGTTGAGTCCTCTGCTCGGGACATGTAGTCTCTTATTGATTTCAAAGTACAGAAATTTGTTCCAGGCCCTAGATGAAGAAACTCACAGAAATTTCAGATTCATTTTGAAATAAATTACAAATAGTAACTTCTCAGCAGCTGAATGTATGAAGCCTGGATCCCTACAACTGTGTGCCCTGCTCCTAAGTTACCCCAGGTCTAATGTGCTTCCTTTAGCAGTTCTTCAATTTGCTCCTGCAATGCTCCTTCTGCAGTTGCAGTACTTGCAAAAACTCTCTCCTTCATGGCATCCAACTAATGCTGCACCAGGCCCTGGGCTTATCTTTCCATCTGGGATGTTTGTTTGCACAAAGGAACTGTACTATGGTGACAGAACATTTTTGAGAAAGTGGCCTTTATCAACCTGGTCAGAAAGGTAAGGAGAAGGAGCTAACAGAGCGATCATCTAGGCCTTATTTCCACATGAAACAACACTAAATAAAACCCCATAGGTTAAAATTTATGGAGGCCTCTTTCAGCTTTAAAAGAATCCCTTTGCCTGTCATCCCCGATTCATCTAGCTGGTGCTCTGGCCCTTCCTCTCTTTTCCTCGCAGGGCTGTGCCAGGCACCAAAACTCTCTGAGCGCTCCCTCTCTGAGCACTAAAATAGTCTTGCTATTTAGACTTCCCCCTCATGTGTTCCAAAGGGGCACCCTCATTCTATTTTGTAGTTGCAGACCAATTTGATCTGGTTTTCAACTTCCTTTCAGTTTCCAGTCCCCTACTCTTCCTGTCACAACCAGAAAGCCGGACAGGTCTATCCAGGGTGGGATCTGCCTTCTTGTACCCTTTGTTTCTCCTGCTTCTGCTCCGCTGATCCCTCTCCAGCATGGAGCTATTATCCCAGCATTTTTCTTTTCTGTGATAAGGGCAGCATATGTCTGGAACTGCAATTACAACTTGTATCTTTGTGAATCGCCAAGAAAAGAAGACTCCTTGATCCAGCCCATGTGTTTCTTCTCCCCCCTGGTGCCAGAGCATATGATTTGAACAAGGCACCCAGCTTACCTCTGCAGAGGAGAGCTCTGCTCAAAGTTAAACTCATGCATGAGAGCTGAGAGTCACACAGCGCTGCTCCCTGTTCTTTCTTTAAGTATTAAATAGGTCCAGGCTTTTGCTGTTGCATGGTAGCTCTTCCTGCAGCAGTGGGGGCTTGTCCCTGACCTTAGGAGAAGGTGTGACTAGCAACTTCTCCAGGTGCAACCAGGCAGCTGTTGGTGCCAGCAGATGCAGAACTGTGGGACTGTTCTGCCTGGGTGAGCCTGTAAGAGCCATTTTCCTAGACCGGCTGTTTACATTAAACCACTTACACTGTTATCTTCCAAGGGGAAATTATTTTCTTTTTTCCACAGCTGAAAAACATTAATGCCATTAAAATAATAAGAGATTTAGAGCATCCCTTTGTTTATACAGTGACGTGCCACAGTGACAGGCACAGTATAAATAGCTGAACACTGAGATAACCAAACACTTAAGCTGATGAAAAACCCCCAGCATTTTTCCCATTCCAAATTCTTTAGAGTAATCTGATTTGACCTCCAGTACAATGCATACTTTAATGACGCCTGAATAGTGACTAGGCAAGGAATTAACTCCCACAGTGGGTTAATGCACTCACTTTCACCCAGAAGACCTAGACTCAAATCCCAAATAAATCAAATGGATTTGGTGATCTCATTTCAGTTCCTCGTGGTCCTTTGTTCACACCTCACAATTTGATAGAGCCGGCAGCGCCTGCTTGCCTCCTGCAGAGAGGGGACTGCATTTGTGTAACTGAAATGGTGTGTGTCAGAGGGGAGGTGCCTTAGTGAAAACCAGCAAGTCCCTCTAAATCCAGAGATCTCAGCCGCCGAAACAGCAGGTGTAGGGTAGGAAGGGCTTTTACAGACTGTCAGTGTTGCCACAGCACCTTTGGGGTGTCGGACATTCACTGCTGTCAAACACCTTGATGTCAAAAGCACATTTTTAACTGCGTAACAGATGCTCGAATATAAACTGCGTAAGTATGACCAGCCGTGAATTTGTCTCTCTGGGCTTATGAGTGGGAGAGCCAATGTAATTCCCTTAGCCTATGGCTAAGAGTTGAAGGAGATCTTCAGGAGGTGACTGTGCTGACAGCGTTTTATGCATCCTATGAAGACAGTAGTGTCAGTAGCGCATGTCATGAAACCCTGCACCTATCAAATGGGGAATCTGGAGAAAACCCATTATTCTGTTGTCTCATAATTTTAGGACACTTGGACAGCAGTGGGAACCTTCGAGTGACGTTTCCAAATCCTGTTACCAAAAGCTAGATGCCTGGCACACATACTGGAGCCCATAAATTACTTTGGTGAAATTTGAAGTGCTCAGCAGCTGTGAAAATTACATCACTGCTGCCTAGGTGCTCCACTTTGGTTAAACAAACTGAATGGCTGTTTTGTTTTCTTCTATTTGTTTCATTTCATTTCTCCTGCTAAGACCATACCCAAAGCACAGCCTGTAAAACCACAGAGAAATGCCATGGAAATAAGAGAGTCAGAATATTCTGTTAATTTGTCTTTAAAAACATGGGCAGCAAAACATGAGGGTCAGTGAAACAAAACACACGTATTCATGCTAATATAAATGGTATTCAAAACAACACATGGGCAGTGCTCCACCCCAAAGAAGGCAGAGAAAGAAATGTATTTCAAATTTTCCACGAAGACTCATTCAGCACATTAATCTACTAGGACTAAGTGCTTTTTAAGAGATTAATATGGACAAGATTTAACAAGTTTTAACTGATTTTCCTTTTCTGCTAATTGCTATTGACTGCAATTCAGGGGCCCACAGCATGATGTGAAGATAGCTTGTGACACCTGAGTAGCAGTGGTTGGTGAAATTCTGGTCACACCAGGGTTCATGGGAGTTGGTGCCATCATTAAACAGAGAAAGGATATCATCCCATCTTTTCAAATTCTTGATGTGCATATTAGTAATACAGTCTTTTTTGATGTCACACAGTACGAAAATACTTGCAAAATGGGTTTGGTTTCAGCTGGGAAACCAGAGGAGCATTGCCAGTACTGAGCAGAATATCCTTCCTGTGCTAGCTCGATAGACAGCAGCTTTATTTCACGTGTGAAACTTACAGGACAAATCAATGCAGCTGAATTACATAGACTAAACGATTCCTACTGCCTTCAGTAGGTGCAGTAACCTTAGCATTTGTAGTCTCCATCCTATTTATTAGTTGTGACAGAGGGGCTCACAGCTCCTTCCAAGCCACAGGTTCTGTTATAATAAGTTCTAAGAAGTCTGTTCTGGGCCTAGCTCAGTATTTGTGGGCTGTATCTGAGGCACAGATGCTGCATGCCCAGGTCAAGTGAATTCTCCGAGTCCATTACCATTGGGTAAGCTGAGGCCCAGAGGGATAACATGGCTCCTCAGCATGATCTCCAGAAGGAAACGCTGTTGGGAAGCAGAGGTGGAAGGTCTCAGAGGACCAGCACTTTCTTCCTAACTACTAAGCACACATGGCTTTTGTCTTGGAAGAACAGGAAAACTCATGCTATTTCTACAGGTATGAAAATACCACATCCATCCTGCCACAGCTCAGTACCCTAAACCAGCACAGCCAGTGACCAAGTTTTGGTTACAGGGAAGAAGCAGAAGCAGGCTGAGGCAGGCTGGAAAGGCAGTGAATCCCAGGTGGATCCTCAAACACCACCACCTTCTGGGTACCTCAGGAGGGAAAACTTGCCCACCTCAGAAACCCACAGAAGCAGCAAGGAAATGAGTCATATAAGCCAGGGAAAGTTGCAGCAACAAAGGGTGCAAGTGCTTTGAAAATGTCACATAGACCTGCAGCAGCTGGACGTAGTCAGCCTGCTCCCAGCAGCACAGCCAGTGAGGGGACAGAAAGGAAACAGGTTGGCAGAGCATGCGCTATCGCCATCCTTTTGCACAGTTTGCTCCTGCTTATTGAGTGATGAGGCCATGAAAGCACGTGGTGAGAGACTAAGAGAAATTAATCTCACTCAGTACATCTCAGCACATGCAGCAGGAGCTCATGCTCCTCGTAGAGCCAGGAGTAAGGAGCTCTTTAAAAACATTTCTGAGTTAGGAGGTCTTTGTGGCATTGGGCAACATTCAGCCTGGCAGCTCAGCAAGCCGAGTTGGAGCAAGATGCTTGTAAAGCCTTGGGTGATAGGGTGATACAGGGTTTTTAAAAGCTCTCTGTCTTCCCGAGGGATTTTCAAAGGCCAACCCAGCCAGGCAGGCCAGCAGCCAGCAAGCCTTCGCCTTCACCCTGTGCTCCCCAGGGCAGGGCAACAAACCCCCCAGGAGTCACACATGCCGCACTGTTTGTACTTGCGCTGTTTACACACACGAATTTAAAATATCTCCCCCGGTTTCTCCACAAATTGCTGCATTCAGACGAAGTGGCAGCTGCTGTAATTAAGACACAGTTAATTACATATCCCCTTAATTGCAATGATAGGATTTTGTCAATTTGGTAAATAAGAATTGTTAGGTTTCTTCCAGCAAGCGTAGCCTCAGCATGGCTCAGACACGGCTCCCTTTGTCTCCGGGCACACAGCAAGCCACTAGGTGTTGGACCGGGACAGTATCTCTCAGGTGATAAAGGTGCTCGCTTTCATCTTGCTGGCGAACTTCAGCTCTCCAGCTGCCTCTGTCTGAAAGGTCTGTGCACAGGGCAGCATCTGAAGGGAATTGCTTAGCTTGAACATCAGTGCAAGTGCAGCAGCAGGAAATTTCTGGAGGGGTACGTTGACAAAAAAGAGGCAAATCTCAATTCTTTCATTTTTTTTCCCCCTTTTTAATTTTTTCTTCTCTTTTCTTTTTTTTTAAAAGAAAAAAAAAAGAGAAGAAAAGATAATAGGAATCAGTCGCATTTCTTACAAAGAGGAATGAAAGCTACCACTCACCTATTACTGGGTACAGACCATGGCCATATGCAGGACCAGTGTCATAGCCAAGAGGCTTTTAAATTCAATCTCTGTCTTCAAGAATGACTACAAAAATAACTTTGGAGGTTTCTTAATTTGCTATGTCTAATTTTCTCCGTTACCGACTATGCTGCATTGGTAAATTGTTCTTCCTCTTCTAAACCGCAAACCTAATGGAGCCAGGGCCAGCTCAGGCACACACCCTCTGCCACTACTACTTTCTGCTGCTTGTCTCCTGTGCAGCTCCATTGCTTGCAGGTTGCTCTTCCCAGATCAAGTCTCTACCTGTGCCAGGACTACTGGATTGATCACTTTTGTTTGAGGGTAGAAACCAGGAAGACAGAAGAGTTGCAAAATGCCAGGGTTGAATCCGACCACCACTGCCTGTTGCTGGATGAGAGCTGAGCTGGGGTCCCCCAGGGGCCGCCGGAGTCTGGAGTGAGCCAGGTGGTCAACATGAAGAAAACCCATGGAGGCAGCTTGATACCGAGGCAAGTGAAAGAGAACACATTTCAGACATGTATGTCCTTGCTGGAATCGCTTTTCAGTGAATCAGAGCTGTTATCCATTCTAACTAATGCATTGCAATTGACTGAACAAGTATGTTCAGAGAGTTCTCGCCCAAGTATAGTGGCACAAATGATCATCTGATTAGAGATCACTTTAGGCTTAATCATTAGTTGTGATTAGCTAGAAATTAATGAAAACATTATTTGTATTTGCCTGCCAGTTCTTTAACGAACGGGCAAACTCAACTTTTCTACTCATGGGAGCAGGCAAATGCCACCTCCCAGCCTCATCAAGCCCCTGATGCTGACTCAGCGTGAAGCTATGTGTTGTGATTGAGTGTTATCCCCTCCCTGGTCGCACCTTCACTGTTCCCTTGACTCCGCTGGGCCTGCTGAACCCACTGGCACCTCTTCACTTACTTTTCACTGGTTTGTTTTCTGTCTTGTTTAGCAAGATAAAGTGGTTTTGCACAAGGCTCAGCAACCACAAGACGATCAGGACATTTTCTTCACAGCAAGCTGCTGGTATCGGCTCAGACGGTGACATGCTCAAACTTGTGGGACGTTTCCATAAGCAAACAAAGGAATGTAGTCTAGATAAAACTGTTTTGAGGTACACATAAAAATAGCAAGAGGGGGAAAAAAATCATATCCTGGAAAGTGATTCACTATCAAAACAATAAAATGTATTCAGTTAGTGGCTCCTGCTTCCATGCAATTCAAATTTTTCAGTGGTGAAGCCAGCAATGGGATGAAGAGCACACCTAGTAAATGAGCAGGTGATGCAAATAAGAGGAACTGAAAGTACATTAGAAAACAGGGTTAAGAGTTCAAAAACAGCATAAGAGATCAGGATTATTTTCACAAATTGGAGAAATGGTCTGAGAAAAATAGACTGCAATGCAGTAAGGCTGTGGGCAAGCTTCTACACGCAAGCAAAAAAAATGCAAAATGGACCAAAGCATGAATCAGCAAATCTATGCGATCAGGAATACAGGAAATATCATACTAGAATCCACAACTAGGTTTCCTGATGCAAGATGCATGATGTCATCCATCCTGTCCAGTCAGCATTGCAAACATCAGTGAAAGAACTGTGACTATTTTCAGGTTCCAACTCCCCATTGACAGAGAGGGAAAAAAACCACACAACCCAACAAAAAACCAAAAAAAAAACTCCCAACCTTGGAGATCCCTAAAAATTACCTCCAAGCAGAACTTCAGAGAACTGATCAGCCTGAGGGAAAAATAACCAGGATATAGCAAATACCCAAAATATTGCAGCACAGATGAACGGAATAATCTGTCCTCCTGCCCATAGCAAACAGGCCACCAAACAGCTAGCCTGAATAGCAGCATGAGAGATTTGAGTGGATGGTAGGAGAAAGTTTCTAAGGGAAAAATACTGGAGTGGATCATCAGGGAGGCTGTGAAGTCTCAGGGTAGGTTAGCAAAGTGTTGATCTGTACCAGCAATCCTCCCATCCCAGGCCCCACTGACTTGAGGCCCCTCATGGTCCCTCCTGTGTCCACAGACACTGGGGTCTGCATCTCAGAAGCAAACAAAGTTGTTCTTTCTTCCTTGCCCCACCTCATCTTTCTTGAAGTCTCCATATTTCAGTGCCAAGATGTATGTCGTAGCTCATATTACAGAAGGGTGCATAAAAAAATCCAGACTCAAATTACGCCTACATTTCTAATTCCAGAAAGGTTAAAGAAAGCTTTGCCTTCTGTCTACAGCAAACAAGTGTACGGGAGAGCATGTGCAATAAAACATCATAAAAAGTGCAATAAAACATTAGAAAAAGGTCTACCATTAAAAAAAACCAACTGCAGAGTCCCTCCTATATCAGATCTTTTTTTGTTTTCTCACTCTTCTTTGAGTTTCTTCTTTAAACTTCACCACTGTCAGGAGATGCTCCTACACTCAGATCAGGGGGTAACTTGAGGGGAATGCAACCTGAGAGCAAGCAGACACTACAGCCTAATTTACCAAAGTGCAGCAGCACTCAGGATCATGGCTCAGTTATGCAGGGGTGCAAGTTTCCAAGTCATTTGTTGATAGATCTGGTTTTCCCCTCCCCTGGCTAGCTCTTAAGTCTCCTTAGATCCCCATCTTCAGCACAGCACCACTCCATTTTACTGCCTATATAGTCAGCTGCAACATTGCTGCTAAGCTGGCTCAAACAGCACTCAAAAATGCACTTGCAAGGTTGACACCAGCAGAACTGCTCCCTTTCAAATGTCAGTAAAGAAAGGAGGAACCACCACAAACTCAGGATTAGTGTGGGAGAGGGACCAGCTCACAGCAGCTTAGCACGGGAAAGGGCACTCAAGCAGACAGCCCCAGGATCATGCCTACAAGCTTTGTCTTTCCTTATCTTCATTCCACGATTCAATTAAGTCTTTAACCCCACTGTGTGAATAGGGAGAGGTAAGCACACCGTGCAGCCTCAGTCTTTGCCCAATCTGTAAACAGTAATACCATAAATAAACTCCATTGGTATGGACTTCCTTGGTTTTCAAAAGCAGAATGGATTTAATACTGCAAAAAGAATCCTTTTTCCATCTGTTAAATTTGATAAGCTTCAAAACCAAGATGAGGATATGTTTTAATGGACAATTATTATTTAGTATGAGCTGGCAGATTACAGGTGGTCCTGCAATTTTAACTGTATAGTTTTAACATTTGGAGATGTGCCGCTTCCCCTTGTTTGTCCCTCACATGAACTATTTAACTTCTTTCTTAGGCTTTCTCCCTTCTACCAGGCTTTACGTCCCTTGTCCATTAAGACCAAAGCCGCTTTAGTTCACAGCATGATGAGGTTTTTAATATATCACGTCTCAAAAGCTTCCAAGACTTGTAACTGAAGTTTTATTGTGCAAAGTTACAAGAGAAAGCTGTAGCCTAGCCCTTCAAATGGTACATTTCAAAAAACATTTCTGGACAGATGCAGGATAGAAGGTAAATTGTGACATGAGGGTCTTTGAAGCATACAAGAGGAGACAGGGAAGCGCCCCATGGTTTGGAAAGAAGCTGGTAGGGCAGTCACTATTGGCACTATCTCTGTAGCTGGGTTGGCAAGCTGGATGTATTACTACTGGAGGACAGATGATGCAATGTCCCCTATTTCAGAAACATGATTGATGAAGAACACTTCCTGCTGAAGCCATGCCAAGGGTAGAACTGGAGAAGAATCACCCCCAGGGAGGAGTTGGGGAGAGGAGAGGAATCTCTGTTGGTGCTGCTGACTATGATGAGGACAACAGTTGTGCAGAACTGGCTGACAGGGATATGGAAATGTTGGTAAATATAACAGTGATTCTCAACAGCTCATATTGTGTGTGAGTGTTGGAGTTGTCACTTTTGTATGTTGTATAGCTACATTTTCCAAGATTGACTGAAATTATCTAAAGCATGAAAATACATTCTTTTGTAGACTGAACTGGATAAGGAGTTTTTACATTGTGCTCTACAACTAAGTGGAAGATGCAACGGTCTTAACTTTAGGAAGAAAACCCTCAAACTGTGGATGCATTCAAGGAGTTTAAGACAGCTGTGTCATGATGCTACTCAAAACAATAGTCAGACCAAGATCTCTGGTAAGAGACAATTTTAGTATCAGACTCCTGGAGCTGCAATATTAATTCACACTCCAATGAAGTAGCTGCCATGGATTGGCCAAAACATAATTCACTGACTCTGATGGGCAACAAAATACAGAAAACATCTACTTTGTTTTCCAAATATTGGTGAGTCAGTTTCTTATAGATGGCAGCCAAATCTCATTGCTCAGGAGGTAGAATAAATTATTACTTAATTGTGACAAACAAGCAGATCATCAGACCCACTGATACAGTGAATCAGTCCACAAAGTCTGCTTTGAGTCACAAATAAGCACGCTGTTGTCCCGACTTATAAAATATTGTTTAAATAAGTTAACTTGTTCCTGTATTTATTTCTGCTCCAAGGCCTGCCCCTACTAGTATGCAACTCATCCTAGAAATTCCCATAGCTTTGCAGAACTTAACATTTTGCAGAATCTTTACTTTTATATGTATGTACTGGTTCTTTTATCCTGGGAGATTCCTAATAGGTATGATATTCCATAGCAGATTTTACTACCAAAATGGAAATTAACACATTCAAGCCACGTAAACAAGTTATTTTAGGTCCATCAGCAGCATCTTAACAAAAAAATGCACCCACAAACCATTTTACATAGTTGCAGGAATTTGGCATGTTGTAGTCTGCAAATAAACTCAAGGGGTTTATAAATCCTGCACCCATTGTGTCACCAGCATAATCCTCTTGAACCACACAGCACACAGGCCAGGCTATCGGTCCCTTGTATAAAATAAAATCTGCTCAAGACTCTGCATATCTCAGAAGGGTACGGGGCAGGGACGAGGTGAAAGTCTGCCTAGCTTTCATTTCATAGAATCAGGGAATGGTTTGGGTTGGAAGGGACCATCAAGATCATCTAGTTCCAACCCCACTGACATGGGCAGGGACACCTCCCTCCTGACCAGGCTGCCCAAGGCCCCATCCAACCTGGCCTTGGACACCTCCAGGGATGGGGCCTTCCCCGGGAAACCTGCTCCAACATCTCACCATTCTCATCATGAAGAATTCTTTCTTAATGTCTAATCTAAATCTTCCCCTTTCCAATTTATAGCCATTCCCCCTTGTCCCATCACTCCATGCCCTTGTAAAGTCCCTCCCCAGTTTTCTTGTAGTCCCTTCAGACACTGGAAGGCTGCTACAAGGTCTCATTGAGGCTTTCCCTTCCCCAGACTCTAAGCCTTTCCTCACAGTTATTATTTATAACAATAATCATTAATTATAAATTGTGTTTATTGTAATATGTTTAATAATGATAATTTTAAAACCCACAAAGATGCATTCATCTGTACAAAGTCACATTTTTCAGAAGATGAAAGATTTTACCCTGTTATTGATGTCATTTTCTTATTTGCCTGTAAACTCTGTACTGGGACAAAAATATTTCTTTTCCATAACTACCACATTACAAAAAAGCTACTTCTCCACAGCTTGGGTTGGAATTCCTGCTCTCTAGTTTCTTGTTTGTACCTTCACTATCTTCTGTTTGCTTGCTTCATCAGCTCAGGGTAACCTTTTGCATCTAAGTAAATCCCCTGTGGAACCAGCCTTTCTCTTTCACGCCTATTGTGGGCAATGCTGCAACACAACTTCTTAATGATTGTTTTAATGACTTCAGCCTAAAAAAAGGAACAAGCGAATCTGGACAGAGTAAACTAAAACTATATCCAAAAGTTTCTGGCCATCCAAGGAGCGCTCTATGACCTGAATTTGTTACCTATATAAGAATCTAGAATGGAAATTATTGTAAAACAATGCTGGGGGTTTCCCCTCCTATGAAAATCTGTTGTATTGCACAGCAACGTCAGAATATTATTTAATGTAAAAAAATTTTATAAAGCCGTAGGCTATTTCTGTTGAGAAAAGGCTTTAAAAATTCTGGTAATATTAAACTAATGCATATAGTTGTTTGACTGCATGCACAACCCGTATCGTGCTAATTACAAGTCAGATGAAGCCAATCGAACAATACTGAATTATTAAGGTCTTACTGTACATTCTCAGGCTGTTAATATCTATTAGATTACAGCTGTATTATACTGAGTACTCATTTCAGCAGGAGATTAGAGAGCACATTTATAATGCTAGCTACCCTTTGGGTGGATCATGGTACTTACATACCATATGTCAGCATGAGATTACAGGATGATTTACGCTTTTTGCCTAGACCTTTCAGTAAACTGCAACTGGCTCCAATGAACCATGAAGCTGAAATTCTATTCCAATCCGACTTTGACAATTCAGCTCTCATGAAGTACATGCATTTTCAAAAAATAATGAAAAAGATCACCAGCAACTGGTACAACCAAACTTCACACAAAGCAGCATTTGACTATCTCAACACAAATAAGTAACCTGTGCTGTTTTTTTCTGTTGAGAAGGGCATAGAAGTTGAACTAGGGAGGTTCCCTCTGCTGTAAACAACCTAGTCTTAAGCTGAACAGAGGAAAAAGTAGTCATCTCACTCTTTCAAATAAAAAAAAAAAAGGGGGGGGCGGGGCCAAGCTGCTACCCATTCCCCAAAGCCACATCCTTTCTCTGCTAACAACAATCAGGTAACCCAGTTCCCTCTGCAATAAGCAGAAAGCAAGCAATGAAGGAGAACAAGGCAAACCGTTTGTACTTGTGCAGATTGTTATCTAAAAATAGTTATTCAAACACACTGTAAAAACTGCTAGCGGTGCATATCAAAAGAGCTAAAGAGTAAGTGCCTAGATACATGCACAAATTGATTCCTCACTGAAAAACCCTATCATAGTGTTTTATGAATACATTGCTTTGATATACTTGATTTCATAATTCTGACATGGCAGTAGAGAGCACTGGAATCTTAAACATTATTTGTTTGAAGCTGAATGGAAGGTATCGTGGCTGCCCCATCCCTGGAGGCATTCAAGGTCAGGTTGGATGGGGCCTTGGGCAGCCTGATCTAGTGGGAGCAGCCTGATCCCATGGCAGGGCAGTTGGATCTAGATGATCTTTAAGATCTCTTCCAACTCAAACTATTGAATATATTTAAAAGTGCATCTATAGCAAAGTATTTTAAAGATGACATGGCAAGTGAGTTGTAACATTCAGAACAACCAAACAGTGTAAAATTTTAAATCTCTGCAAATAATGCATCATCGGTGTGTAGGAACATATGCAGAGCAGCCATTCTTAACTAGCTAAAGCCGTCACGCACTAAAAGAAGTGCGCTTGATTACTACAGCACTAGGTTCATCAAGTTTCACTGCTTCGGAGACTAGGAATGGTATGGGTGGGAAAAAAACTCACCGGATTGAATTGCCCCTTATCTTCATTCCCAGCTTTTACTTTTTCTCAAGCAGCCAAACCTTTGGTGACGTTTCATTAAGGGAGCTAGCTGTGAGAGCAAAAGGGAGCCATAATCTTCTATTAGAAAGTAGATTTCCAGAATGATGATAGATGAAAACATTACATCAACATTCTCTGTCTGCCACTTTATTTGAAAGTTTTGTCTATTAGCTATATGTCAAAACCCAACCACATGTGGAATACAAATGGAAAGGCTAAGCAGCAGAAGTATCCCTCACTTCCCTTCCTAGTAGTTGGTAAAGGAGACTCACTAATCCGTAGGGACATAAACACTATTCGATGTTACAGTGGAGCACAAGCCTAGGAGAATCAATCTCATAAATATTTCAGTGGCAGTAAGAATGGCATGAGATCAAAATACTTTGTCTGTCATCAGCCTTGTTAGGCCTAGCAGTTATCCGTGCCTCCTGAAAACATCTCATTAGCAGAAGAGGACACTTGGAAAAGAATCAATTTCAACTACTATCCTACCTTACTATCCTCCCTCCTCACACGCTAGCAACAGAAGAGACTTCACAGAGGAGGGTTTATACAGGAAGGGCCTGAGAAATACATGCTTGTCATTACAGTACAAAGGCTTTTCCTTTTACCACAGCTTACTACTAGCCTGTGACAGACAGCCAAAAGCTTTCTGCCAATGAGTGTAGCAATTCCTTTGAGGCCAAAGGGCTCTTGAGTAATGAAGGAGGTAGGAGGGGAAAATCAGAACAGTAAATCTTGGCTACAGAAAAAACTACAAGTGTCTCCAGAGGCATGTAACTTGGCCCCTGCTAAACACACTGCTGGTGGTAGAGTATCACATTGCTCTTTTCTGTCCCCTTGGTTCCATAGATGAACACAGCATGGCCTCAAGAGCATCACACGGTGCTAGAAATTTTCTCCATAACTTTTTAAAATTTGTTTCCATAACCTTCAAGTTGGCAATAGCACATCCCAGCCTATTTCCCCATACATACAAATGAAATAAGGGGTAGAAAATATAGCACTAGGGGAAGGGAGAATTTGGTAGAATATAACCATTCTTTGACACCAGTCAAAATTCATTCTAGCACAGCTTATGTGAAACTGGCATTCAGGGACAATATAATAAGCACCAAGTTTAACCACCTGCAATTTTTTAAAAAGAAAATTTCTTTGTTCCAGGTCATAAGAGTAAATATAGACCAACAGATCCTGGATTACATATCTGGACAAGTACTGGTCGGAGGATATTTTCAACTTTCCAGGCCTGCACCTTAGTGGAAGATTCAAAGAAAAATCCCAGCTGAACTTAAAAGAAAGCAAAAGAACATCAATCACTCTTGCACCCAAGACAATTCTTTTTTGCTTCTTAAAAAGCATCAATACTTTACATCATTTTAGGATACACCTATATTGCTTCAAAATCTTGCTGCATCTGGGAATATCAATTCCTCAATGTAAAAATGAATACAGTTTGTACAGTTGGAGTTACAACAGTGGAAGAAGTGAAATAGGCTTTGAACTTAGAGGTCTCCACCTTGCAGAAGTGAAACAACTACATAATAAGCCCTCATTTATTTACTTGCAGTAGAAAGTAAGCATGCCTTCATTTCTTTCTTTACTCACTCCTTGAACCAGCCAGGCCCCTGGATCCTTGGTTGGTAGTTTCACTGACAGCACAAATCCCCTTGGCACCTCCTACAGCTACAGGAAGACAAGAGTACTTAGTAATTACTACCCATTGTTCACATTGCAAGATCAATTCCTCACATCACCTAGGAAATGGGTGTATTGGGTTTTTTCTCACTAAATGAACAGGGAAATTTATATTTCACACAGTTACATCCTTTCTCTTCTTCACTGGGGAATCAGGAAGAGATTTTTAATTCAAGATGTCCCTTAGCTAGGATGGGATGGTACAGTTCTCTTCCTGGGTTGCAATACTGACAGCAAACCTAGACCCTAATCTCCTCTGGGAAAAAAACTGAGTATGAAGTTGTCTGTTTTTTACTGCTGAGAACAATCTTCACATGCAATCCTGATACAAAGGTCTCTCAATGTATCTCCCAGCATTCTGTGGTATCCTTCTCTTTCTATTTATTACACACCCTACACTAACTGCACTGTCACATGAACAGTTCAATAGAAGATGTTCCTTAAATGTCACTAGCTTTATCTTTCAGCCTTCCTGTTCCTCCCATTATGGTAAACAGTATTATGTCAATTGGGAACATAAAACATTGTGCTGAACACCTCAACAGCAGCATCAATCCAACAAAGCTATTCCATTTCAGGCAATACCTTGTTAACTAAGACAATCTCAAAGGCCTTGTATCTTTAATTTTGCACTCGAAGTCTCTTATATTCACCTGCATAACTGAAATCTGCTAAACTATTTCTAAAACTATTGCTCCACCCTGATACAAACTTATTTTTAGGAAACAAAGTAAGTTTTATTTGGAGTGACAAGAAGCACATGTGTATCATACTATAGCATGTAGAAACAAAGTAATTCTCAAAAACTCTGCAAAAGAAATATGTAATTATAGGATTTTTGCCAAAATGAATCAGTTTTTTTTAAAAGATATAACAGCTATAAAACAAAATAATTCTAGAACACTAATAAGACAAACTTTGTCATATATCACAAGGTGAATACTTGTTACTCTCCCTACATCTAAAACAAATACCTTGAAAACTTCAAGTGTTATTTTTAAAGCACCTTCAATTTACAATTAAAAAAGCATCTGTGCTTTGCCAGTTCAGAAAGATCCCCTATTGGCTATATAGAAAGGAATTTAAAAGGGCATAAAAATGTTAGACTTCTCACCAAATATAAATATAGCCTCATTTAAATAGGGAAACAATTTTGAGAGATATGTCTTGGAAGCAGAGAAGTGCAGTGCTTTTTAAATACCAGGGGGAAAAAAAAGTTATAAAACATTTAACGCAAAATCAGAACAGTTCTTTAATAATTGCAAATG
Organism: Coccyzus lansbergi; assembly: GCA_033558105.1. Lineage (NCBI taxonomy): Eukaryota > Metazoa > Chordata > Aves > Cuculiformes > Coccyzidae > Coccyzus > Coccyzus lansbergi. The sequence goes on from JAUMJK010000452.1 coordinate 122,227, forward strand.
AACTTTTTACATTATCAGTTTTCTAACTTTCTGGGCACACTTCCTGGTAAACATTTGAGTGTCCTCTGTGAGTTACAAAGAGTAAGTTTCCTGTGTTACAGAGCCAAAAAAACCACCCCTGGACATTCTTAACAACTTGGCATCACATCTTTTTTTAAAAAAGAGATCACAATAATTTAGACAGCATTCATAGCATTATAAAATCAGAATCCCCCCTCTTTAATCACTCACAAGAGCAGCCATTAAGAATACAACAGAGCTTTAGGAATACAAATAATGAGGATGTAAAACTATCTGTGCAAAACTGCATTATTTTACTGCCTAAAATTTCAGGGAAGTAACACCGCCAAAAGCAGAGAGAGGATAACAAAGACAAACAGTCATGAAAGTAATGCTACTTTAGATTTTTAAACAGGAATTATATTATGAAGTAAATATTGAGTAAAGAAAAAAAAACCTGATGGCACTTTGAACAACAATGACAAGAGTCCTGGAAAATGCAGTCGAACAAGATCTGGTACAGGTTCATGTTAAAGTCTCTTTCAGGAGTAGCAATTGATTTTGAGGGTATCAACTCTAGCATTTCTTTCCATGCAAAAATTCATCTTTCCAACATCTTTGCTTTGCGGGCTACTAACGCATTTAAGATTGAGCAGTCTTTTGAGGAGTGTGCTTTCTTCCATGCATCTGAAATCTTTAAAACAGCTGGATCATTGACTCCCTGGATTTCCCTACTCCAATCCATTTAACTGCAGGAGAGAAAACAAACTTATTATAAAGCAAGACCAGATTGTATCTTAAGGTAAGATATAAACTTATCTTAAACACTTAAGATCTCAATGCCACAGTCTGAAGAAAAACACAGCACATACTAACAGCATGTTAAGAAATGATGACTACATGTATTGTTCTTAATGTAAGAATGAATTAATGACTTAGAAAAATCAGAACAGTTCCGAAACTGACATAGTAAACAAATCAGTTTTCCAGATCAGGGGGAAAAAGGATACACAGAAACTGTCAGAAAAGTAAATATTTGCATCATCTCCTAGTTCCATCTTGGGATGGATCCACAGAATCATCTTTATTAGGAAGCGTAAGAGGAATTTGTTAGCTTAGGACTTCTTATTGTTGCATGTATTTAATCACTTTATTATACCAGTAGTCCTACTGACCATAATAGCAGCAGAGCTAAACCTCTATTAAAGACACTCTGAAAAACACGTAAGCAAGTTATAAAATCTCAGTAGAATGAGAACTGTATTGTAATCCAAAGAAAGAACTGTGTTATAACACTGTTTTAACGAGAACTACTTTTTTTTTTACATATACATATAAGGAGTACTGTTAACAAGAACTGTATTATAATCCTGTTTTACTCACCAGGAACACCCAATTCCATTTCTATAAAGCGAACGTAGTTTTGTGCATTTACAGGCAGCTCATGAAATGTCCTTGCATTAGATATGTCCGTATCCCATCCTGGGAGTGTCTCATACTGAACCTCTACTTTATTTAAGACTTCCTGGTTGGCTGAGAAGCAAATGGGAACAAAAATATTAAGTCTACAAAGATTATGTATTCTCTACCACTAAAACCACCACTGTAAAGCTTTTAATTCTTTTCTTATACAAAGAGGTTTTTCTTATAAGATAGTAGAAGTTCTGGAATGTCCTTTGTTGTTCTGACAGGAAGAGAAAAGCAATCGGTAACCATCAAGACTTAGACTTTAGGAACTCTAGTACTCTCAGTCACATGTATGCATATTTTGCTTAAACCATCTTTTCAGATCAAAAAACAAGTTTTCAGGAAAAGTGATTCCCCAAAATGTTGGGGTTTATTCCTCCCCCCCCCCCCCCCCCCCCCCGAACAAAGAGCAAGATCCAAGTCCCCCCCTTCAGGAGGGAATCCAGTGATGTGAAAGCAAAAATAACCACCAGCTTAAAATGGCAGACAAGTGTATTTTATACTGAACATAGTGATAAGAAGTAGGTCATACATAATAGACTTCTGATGCCCAGACCCTTTGCCCCAGACTCCACAACATATTTGTATACCCACATGGAGTCCCATAATGTATGAACAGTTAACTATTCCAATTACTTCTCAGAACTGAAGCAATGAGTATATTCAATTTTGTCCTCCATTTAGTAACCTGCTACAATGCCATCCGTTAACTCTGAATCCTGTGATTCCAAGTGCTGGTAGTACTCTAAGTATGCTGTTCTGGAATTGAATCATTCCAGTAACCATCTGAACATTAGTCTTGGAATAACACTAGGCAGCAAAAAAAAGCCTTAAGCCTGAAAACAGCCAAAATACAATCATAAAAAAAATGGAAGGTTTAAGACATCCTTGCCTTCCTGAAAAAGACGAGATTCTACCACAGGCATTGTAATTAATGTTATGTAGGCTCCAAGTCTCAGATCAGTCACTCCTGCAAAGACAGTCAGTCAACCTGGGAAAGGGGTTTAGGCACATTAGAAGTACAAATACAAAACCGTAGCTAATCCTCTCCAGCACGTGGATAGCCAACAAACTCAGCATATTCAATTGAATATGAGTTCATATGAATATGCAGCTCAGCATATCCAATTTTTCCTGGTGCAGGTAAGAGTTCAACAGTGGTGATGCTGCAGGGACAGCCTTTATGAACCAGGCATTTTGAATAAGGATAAAAGAGGACTATGTTCTACTGACTTCAAAGCCTACAACAGAGAAGAAATGTACAATTTTTGGACTGAAGTGTTCACAGATTAAGGCAAGTGATCCTGAATCAATACTTGCTGTTATCAAGACAAAGAGACATGCACATTAAATAAGAAGGTTGGGTTGTAGAGGTCAAGGAGAAACACTTGCTTTAATGTCACCAGCAGTAAGAACTGAATTTTGGAGATTATCTTGGTGTTGGGTCTTGGGGCAGACTGTAAAATTTTGTCAGTTTGATTTAATGTCAAGCAGGTGTTGTCTGCTGTCTAAGTGATTTGTAAAACAGAACGGTTATATTCAAAGTACAAAACCACAAACTAATCTCTGGGCATGGTGGATGGTCTAGAACAACACGCTAGCCTCCGTCTTTCTGAAGAGGGAAGAAAGTGACTGAACACCTAATCTTGAAGGTCTACAGGCATTTTTACCTTGAAGCCTCTCTGATGAAGCTAGCTGGGAAAATGCTCAAAGCACTTAAAACTGAACAGTCTGGTCTTGTCTACAATCTTCTGTTACTCTGCATTAGTTAAGTTCCTTACTTCCCCAAAAGAAAGGAAGAAAAAGAAGGGATAAATCTGTTGATGTTTCAAATGTTGACATTTCTCTCATTTTGCTCCAGCAGGTGTGATAAAAAATGATGTGTCGTAAAGGTAAGCCACGGAGTCGGTGTAGTAACAGATGAAATTACCATCTAGATTTTTCTTAGTTCTTCTCTTAGGGCATTTATCTTCTAGGCTTTCTGGAATATTCCTTATTAACAACTGAATTAGATAACAGAGAGAGCAGATATGATATCTGGTCATCTGGCACTATAATTTGGAGAGGGCATAACGTGTTGTTATTTCCAACTTCACACAGCCGAAATTTGGGATCCTGGCACTTTTAAGAGAAAGATACTCCAAGCAATTTCAGAAACTGAACATAAAAGCAGTCATATAGGTCAGATCAAAGGCAGATCTAGCTTTAACCTACAGTACATGTTCAGGGAAAGAGCACAAGAAAAAAAAAAAAAAGCATGAAGAAAAGTTTCTCCACAATAATCTCCCAGTTTCTTAAGCATCTGTGCTTTCAAAGTCTAGAGCTAGAGGTTGCCTCTGTCTGTGCCGGGATCAAATGACACTTGAAATTAGACAGAAGGCACTAACAGGACTAGATCGTGACTAGGAGGGGATTCCATCTTTCTTTCATGAACTCCTATGACTGAATAGAAACGCAAACATGGGACAGCTCCATAGCTAAAGACCAGAGCCTCAATGCTATGAACTACAGTCAGCTGTAAATTTACACGACATTTTCAGTACTTTTTTAACAAGAGATTATGAAATGCCCACAGAAATACAAGCTAAAAAACCCCGAGACTCATATGATTCTCTGATCCAGCTGGAAAAAGGAACAATATATGAAATATGGCATGCTTTTCCTGAGATGGTGGGCACTGTGTGTGCTTCTAATTTAGAGGCAGTCATTTCACAAGAAGAGTAAATCACTAACATCTCCAAGAGAGTGGGAGGGTAGGGAGGAAAGAAAGAAATACCCTGCCAGCGAGAGATTCCCTGACTAGATCTCTTCTAAATTAAATTCAAAATGTCAAAAATTGGCAAGTTTTTAAAAAATAAATAAATCATACAAGCACACCACATAAAGTTGTAGACATCAGAAATAACCTAATGGTCTGCGAAACAGAAAGTTACCTTTTGTTTGTATGCCAGGGGCAGGGGTAATAAGTAACCTGCAGCATATGTGTTGAAAATGCTGCCAAGTGTTGAGGAGTATAGCAAAGAGAGGTGTGGAACGCAGAGGCACTGTGAGAGACAGCATATTCCAGCTTACCAGAAGTTCAGCTCAAACTCAGTCCTGTCACTTAAGGAAGACAGCACATCAACAGCAAAAACAGCCTCTACTAAATTTCTTCCAGAATTTTTAATTTTCATGCAGTAAAGAAAAATGGAGTTATGCCACGTGATGCTTCTATGCCAAAGGGCAGTGACCTGTTAGTTGGGCATACACAGGCAGCAAAGGCTGCCCTCAGGAGCTGTGAACAAGATTCTGGAACCATCTGAGAGACACAATGAATGGGTGGGGAAGTTATAAATGAAGTCTGAGTACTGGAGAACATGGCTGCCTGTTTATGTAATCTTTAATGACGGGACTGCCAAAGAAGGTACTCCCAGCCTGAGCACAAAACAGTCCAAAGAGCCCCCAGGTTAGATGATAGGGCTATAGATTAAGCATTTACTGAATAGCTCTCAGTTCAAATGTGCAATTTCCATTATGTTCAAAAACCATCTAAATCACACACAAATTACCTTAATATTCTGATAAAAGTATCAGTCAGGGGATATCTGAGACTTAAAAAGGGGAAAACATTCCCTGGTTTAGTACAAGATGAGTACTGAATTAAAGTGCGTGCAATGTCATTCAGAACACATTCAGATTGTAACTGGTACTTTTGTTTGAAAATACTGGAGGGCAAAATAAATTGGAGAACACCCCCTAGCACATGAAGAAACAGAAGATTTTGTTAATTTCTTATGAACTTCCCCAACAGGTAGGCACTGTTTTCATGGACTACTGGCAGATCATCACTTATTCCTTTATACATAACTATATCTTTATACAACATAAATCCTGCTGTGAGTTGTGTCTGATTATGACACCTGATCTCCTCACCCCTGAAAGTTCTCTGCTGATGATATCACATGAAAAACTGTAACTTTTGACCAGCCTCAAACCCTGAGATAACAATTAGAATTGGAAAAGACATCTATGCACACATGAGGAAATCAGGAAGGCCAATCTTTAGCATTGATTAGCACTATTCCTCTTTCTGGAGTATCTCTGTTATAGCAAACTGAAAAGAACGCATTATCCACAAAAACATTTTGTGATATTTGAATACTTCAACATGAAGGTACATTCTTAAGGTAAATATTGTCACCAAAACGACCACTGTACCCCTCAGGAGCTACAGTTTCTTTCACACTAAGTTGATGTGTGTTGGTCCTGCATTAGAAAATAGTCTTGACTTCCTCTGAACTAATTGCTCATTTCCTCCTCCACCTCTTTCCCATTGCACAGGTTCAACAGGCTTTTGCCTGCTCTGTGAACCATTAAAGGGAATTAAACTGTTAGAAAACACAGGGAGAAAAAAAAATGGCTTTTCATCCAGATCAGTTTGCTGATGTGATTCATGGCATGCTTAAATGAAGACCTGTCCTGCTAGAAAGGGATGAATACATTACAGGGAATAAGACACTGGTTTAGAGCAAGAAATAAGCTTCCAATTTAGCTTGAAGGTAATGCAGACTGTATTAAACGAAAGAGATAAAGCACTATTAATATTTACGTTTAAGAAGCTTTATACAGTGCTTTACATCTTTCTAGTAGAAAAGTGACAGCACTTGGTACAGGTATCTTCAGGGGGCTGGTTCAGGTGTGGTATAGGGTGTCTGGTCCCTCTGGGAGGTTATTAATGACTTGATGCTGAAGTAAAACACTCCTGTTATGAATTTTACAAGAAAGCATCAAACGCAGCATCAGATTCACCAAAATCTAAACAAGTAGTCTTACCAGGAAAATGAGGTATGACTTCACCATCTAGTTTATATGCAACACCAACTTTGATTTCTGGAAATACATCCAAGATATCCAATTTGGTTAGCGCCAATCTATAAAGAAACATTACTCTGGTTAAACAAGTTCAACAACTCTCAACTCTCATTGCATTGTACAAACACCAAAAATAAATTGCATATTACAATTAATTGTCTTCCCTTATAAAAACAGCCCATATGGTACTAATTTATTTATCTAGTGTAACTAAAAGAAAAAGTAGAAAAAATTAACAGCTTCTTTGTTGAGATTTTAGAGTGGATACTATATGAAAACGGCAAAATACAAAGATCATGTATTCTCCAAAGTCATATGCAAATTTTCTACATTGACACATACTGCTGAAGATACTGGGGGGTTCCACAAACTATATCCGGTTTCAAGGCCCTGCTAAGGTATTTGATTTCATTTGAATTTGGTGGGATGGCAGGATGTGAGGTGCCTTGAAGCATCAAGTACTTAAGACACTTAAGTGCTTCTTGGTTAATTTTAAATGAGAAGTAACTATGTGCTACAAGTATGAAAATGTGAAATACAGGAACATTTAATACTAGGAAAAATGAGACATAGTTACTTTATGAAAATATCAAAATAATCAACAAATCTATACTAATGGTCTGAATGTTACTAGCTAGTATATATATAATTTCCAGTAATCTGTAGCATTTCATAATTTTATCGCACATTGCCATCAAAGTTGTCAAAATAACTCACGCAGTAAATCCATTAATCATGTAGGCATATCGGAGTAACACAAGGTCCAGCCAGCCACATCTTCTCTTTCTACCAGTGGTAACACCAAATTCTTTACCTCTTGTTTGCAGCAATTCTCCAATTTCCTTAGAAAGAGTAATACATGAGCCCGTGTTAAAAATCTATTTGTAACACATGACATAGGTTTACACTCAAAGACATTTCACAATATTGTAAACTACCTGAGATGTTCTTCCATGTACTAGTACATAAAGTGTGTCTACTGAAAAGATGGAAACTCCCATTTACGAGGTGTCATGTGGAAAAGATAAGGGCTAATAGGTATTACTCCTGAGGAGATTCCAACAGGACACCAGAAGAAAGTTTTTCACCATGAGAACAGTTAAAAGATTGGCATAATCTCCCCAGGGAAGTGGTAGATTCCTGTACATAGGATGCTTTTAAGGCTTGGCTTGACACTGTGCTGGGCCATCTTATTTAAACTATATATCACCTAAAAAGGTTGGACCAGATGATCCCTGAGGTGCCTTCCACACTGGCATTCTGTTACTTCTGTGATTCCCCCAGTTTTTCACAAGTTAGTCCAGTGGTATGAAAAGCGAAATACAAAATGCTATTTCCAATACAACAGAATGCTATTTGAGCATCTCAAAGTTTGTTTCTGCTCTAGCCTCCTATTCCACAGGAAGGTCTGAGAAAACGACCATCAGGTTTGGTAGTCCTGTAAGCTCAGTCTGGAATCAGAACAATAAGACATCCAAACACACTGTCACCTACTCGCATTTAACCACTAACATTGATAAAACAAAAGACAGACACATCAAGTTATTTCACCCAGTTATAGGTCACATTGAAGGCTGATAATACTCACATTATTTTGCTCTGTAGGAAAGGCACCGATTCCAACTCTTGTTGTATATGCTTTCACTACTCCATACACTTCGCCGACATTCTGTGGTGGCATGCCCAGGCCTGTACACACACCTCCAACTGTGCAGTTTGATGAAGTCACGAAAGGGTATGTGCCTATTAAAAAAATTAGTTTAAAAAAAAATTGTTAGTAGAACCAAATGAAAAAAAAAAACCCAAAACCCTATTTCTACAATTAAAGAAAACTAAGTTAAGAAAAGAAAAATGACTCCTGGAATACAATCTAGTTCATTAGTGATGAGAGCTTGTCTCTAGTTAAATATTCAGCCCTCACTTAAAACACAGCCTGGACAGCAAAGATAACAGCTAATCATCTCAAAATTCCTAGGTTTGTTTTGGGGGACTTTTTTCTTTCTTTTCCTTTCTTTTAAAAAACTAATGGAAGATGAAACAGAGCACATGAGTCCTAAGTGGAATTGAATAGAAAACAAATGCTTCAGCTACACAGTAACTACATATGAGTGAGAGACTTCTACCCCATACTTCAGACATTTTTCTTCTTTTGATATAAGAGTCAGAGGTGGGGAAGAAGAGAGGAACAGCTAAGGCAAATGGAAATGAAAGCAATATGGACAAATTTAAAACCTCAAAATCCATCAGAGGCTGTTCAGTGAGGTTTTGCAGACTAGCTTCAGGTATCTTTAGCTCCTTGTGCTTAAACTCAAATCCCCCAAGAGACAGATGCAGGCTTATAAATGATATATAACATCAGTTTGCAAGCAAGAATTAGTCTTTATCTTTCTTAGGCCACAGTAGTTGAACTTTTCTTTACTGACAGGTAAATATAGCTAATGGATGTCACAAACACTGCTAATGAGAAAAATGTTACATGCTTTCAGCTCCCAGCCTGGTATATTGACATTGGTTTACCATCACTCAGTGTTTAAGAGCACAGAGATCACACACCCCCCGCTACACTCCCACCCCATTACACACATGTGAGTCTTGTCACAAGTTCCAGAAAAGCTGGATGGACTGCAAGGCTGGGGATTTACCACCTTCACAGCCAAGAGGCACACATTCATAAAACTCACTTTAGTATTAAGACTTCTGTGCACCAATACACAGAAAACTGCCTCATTCAGAACACTCAATAACCAAATTTGGCATTGTGTAATCTTTCAGCTAGGACTCATCTATTGTTAACCCAAGTGTCCAACCCACCGATAGCACCTGCCTAAGGAGAGCAGATATTCTCTCTGTGCGTGGCTCTCACTGCATAGACAGGAGAAAAATCTAACAAGTCTGTACGCATTATACCTAATGAATGTCAGCCTATTTGCATTTCGTACATCTAGGGAAAATCTAAAGTCATTACCACATTTTAAAAAAACAAACAAACAAAAAAAATAATGAATCTCCCCTCTAGAGTTTTCTGCAAATACCTCACGTATATTTCCTGAGAAGACTTCTTTCTTTGACTTCTTAAAAAAAAAAAAAAAAAAGGCAGTTTCTTCCAATATTCAGATTATCACAGGAAAACTTGGTGCTTACACCTAAGCGACTGGTCTTAGAGACATCTTCCTCGTAAAAGAGGAGGCTTTCAAACTGTTTGAAGATGCCCAATACCAGAACTCTCATTAGTTGTACTTGTTTAACAGTAATCCTTACAGGCTACAAACTTCAGGCATAAGCACCTTTCCAGCAATTAAAAATGATACAGTTATAAGCCTAGTGAAAATGAAGAAAAATGTAGCAGAACACAGGACACAATCATAGGTTGTTAATGCCTATACAGATACACAACAATCTATCTATCCTTTAAAATATAATAATAATAAACAATCTCATTAAAAGGTGTTTCTATCAAGAAACTTGCAATTTAATTAGAAAAATCTCAATGTTTTAAGAAAAACTGCACTGTTTATATTTTCAATTGATTGGGATAATTTTTTCACCCCTGCCTCATTAGTAATCCAAATTCCCAGCATCCTTCCTTATACCATGAAACAGCAAAAAACTAAGTGTTATATGAAGGGTTTAAAAAAATGTAAGTCAGTTCTTCAAAAGTCAACTAGTATTTTGCACATATACTTTGCCTTTCAAGGCTCTACATAGATTTGTCTCAAGTGTTCCACAGATGTATACAACTGTGAATTATTTCATATGGAATTTAGAGACAGGTAATAAATACACTCTATTTAAGAAAAGTCACTTGATTTTACTGTCATTCAAATGACTAATCTTCGAAGAGTCTAAAGCCTTTTAAAAGAATTTAAACCTTTTTTCTTCCTTCTATTTATTTGCTAGTCATTGAGAGTACTGCTCTTCAAAATACAAAACACTCCTGCCATAAGAACAGCTAACCATGGAGGAGTTTATATTCAGTATTCCTCATACCTAAGTACATAGCCATGTGTTTCTCAGAAAGGTTATACGTACCAAAATCTATGTCCAGCAGTGCAGCATTTGCACCTTCTACTAAGATCTTCTTTGGTGGTCCATGTAAAGCCTCGTACATGAAATAAACACCATCTTTTACCATTGGTTTTATTTTCTCCATGTAGCCCTGAAAAATACAAAAGACTACTGTATAGTATGATTTCATTATGACAAAGCCAACTACAGTGCAAGTGCTCTTGCTCCCTCATAACAATGCTCTTATTCTTATTGAAAAGAAAAGCAAATATAAAGAAATGCTAAATATGCCATAACTTGTGAATAAGGAAAGGAAGAACACCAGACTCAGATTTACACAGTAGACATGTATGCTCTCCCTAGGAGGAAAGAAAAAAAAAAAAAGAAAAAGCCTTTTAAACACTTTAGAAACATTCAAGCTTGAGTATAATCACAATACTTCACTGTATTCAGTATTTCATTTCAAAGTGTTCAAGATTTCTCCCCCAAACCAGCATGTGGGGATTTCCACTTGCAGCCATCTGAAGCCAATGCGCTTGTAAAGCAGCATTAATTTATATACACACAGGTACATTTGTAAGTAAAAGTAAAAGCAAAAGTTATTTATTGGAATTAAGTAAAGCCCCTGAGAACATATGAAAGTTCTCATTCTAATGATTCATTTCATACGAAATATTAACACTTCGTCTTTCATAATTTAATCAAGTGTGCTAGCATAAAACAAATGCTAATTGCAAGTAAAAATCCTCACATTACCAATACATATGTTTCCACCTTAACATGGAGTTTCAGATGTTCTGTAATCCTAACATGTATTACATAACCTACAAGGCATTATAAAACACCCAACTGTAGCAGATTTTTAGGTCTACATATTAACAAAAATATCACAACTCAACATGTGTAACAGATATTGTAAGATAAAGAGAAGTGCTAAGGACTCCCATATACTCCATTTTAGAGCTGATAAACCGAGTTTAGTAGCAGCTAAAGATACAAGAAGGGTGATTCCTTTGGTCTGATTTTCTAATAGAATTAGACACGCAACTGCACATGCCCTCCCCTGTTTCACACATACCTGTTTTAAACAGTTTGTCAGATTTGGTCTTCTAAGTTGAAAAAAAAAAAACCAAAACACCAAACAACCCCAACTCCCCCAAAAACCTCATATACTTAAGTTTCTATAAAACACTTGAACAAAAAAGCTGGGTAAGGGTAAGACACCTGACAATTTTTTCAAGTAAAAACTTGGGTGCTCCTCAAAAATTGCACAATTAGGTGTAAGAGAAATAATACTAGTGAGAAATCTCACAGTTTGCAGGGAAAACGTCAAATAAAAAACTATTAATTAACTGCATTACTAGCTTTCTGGCAATCAGGCTTCATTAGTTCTGCGGCTATCAACTTACATTTCTCAATGTTGTTACAGTTTTTTTCCTTAAGGCTTATTACTTAGAAGATTAATCTACTTCAGTTCCCAAGTTTCTGACATAAGAAATTAATATTCTGCTTTACAATGAAAAGTACTTCCCCAGCTACACTCTATGGTTTGTCAGTTGTTTTTTTTTTAATCCTAACCAGTATGTTTGAGTAACTGGAAGTCAAAAATAATTCTCCCATTACAAGCCCTTTTCTTTAAGTTTACAATATTTCCCTCAAAACCAGGTACTGAAATGTTGCATAAAGTAGGGTTAAAGTGCATTTAAGGATGCTAGCTGACTCTCTAAAATTGATACATACCAATTTCCCATTACATGTATTTTAACTCAAGCACAAGCATCAGTCATAACTGCACACAGTGATTGTGTCATTTAACAGAGAGAAGCATGCTTACCTTGAGCTTTTTCAATTCCCCTTCAATATCTATCTCTAAGGTAGGATATATCGCTTTGTACTGATTGGCTAACACCTTGAACCTGGAAGGCAAAAATGTTTAACTAAGATTTTTTTTTTTTTTATTTGTTTTCCTACTCATGCCCACGTCAACCTTAGGTTTTACTGGCTACATGTTTGCAATTATTTGGTAATTAAACAATTTTAAACAACAAAATACTTTAATGTTTATACATAGATAATTTAATAAAATTATTTTCATTTTTAAAGGCAATTATTAAATTAGAAAAGTAATAGCAACTAGATCTATACACTTACATGGGGTACTACCCAGAAAGAGAAAACTATGCTTGCAACTGTACATTAAAACACAGAAATTACCTCTCAGAAAAGTCATCAAAATCAGAAACAAGATCACACATTCTGAGTCCACTTCGAGCTGCTTTTGAAGAATATACTGGACCAATTCCTTTCTTGGTAGTTCCCAAACTTTCAAAAGACAATAACAGGAGTTATTATTTATAGCAAGCTAAGGTGTTTTTTCCTTAAAGTTAACACATCCTTGGTATAAAATGAAATGCCGTTAATTGTGAGCATTTAGAACTTCGTTCAAGCATTTAAAATATGAAATATTTTCAGTATGGAACTTTGTTTCAGAATATCACTGTTGGTAGGCATAAATCTATTAATCTTTTATATATTTCTGGTTTTAACCTAACTTTAGTGAACTCCCACATGCTTACTGCACCCAATTCCCTACTTCCATACTTAAGGAACTGAATACCGAGACAACATCCTTCAACGCTATAAACTGAAACTAACTAAACACCTTCCTAAAAAACTGTCCTGAAGACACTTTAAAGAAATCCCTACATAAAGCAAGTGCGCAAACAGCGTGATCTCAAGTTCATATGTAAGAACAATTTCAGTTAATTCTCAATGCCTCAGCTGAAGACAGGAAAACAGAAAAAAGTGTTGTATATCTAAGAGTGACAAGGGTACTCAAAATGCTGTACATTATAAAGGATTCAGGAATGGATATTCCACTGCAACCAATTCCAAAAACCTGAATCTATTTTCTAACCCTTACCTATACACTCTGCCTGAAAAACATTTTTCAGCTTCAGTCAGTGATCAAAGAATCACAGAATCACCAGGTAGGAAGGGACCCACCAGATAATCGAGTCCAACCACTCCTATCAAACACTAAATCATGCCCCTCAGGACCTCGTCCACCCATGCCTTAAACACCTCCAGGGAAAGTGAATCAACCACCTCCCTGGGCAGCCTATTCCAATGCCCAATGACCCCTTCTGTGAAAAACTTCTTCCTAATCTCTAGCCTAAATCTCCCCTGGCAGAGCTTGAGGCCATTCCCTCTTGTCCTGTCCCCTGTCACTTGGGAGAATCATAGAATCATAGAACAACTAGGTTGGAAGGGACCCATCGGATCTTCTAGTCCAACCATTCCTATCTAACACTAAACCAAGTCCCTCAAGACCTCATCCACCCATCCCTTAAACACCTCCAAGGAAGGTGAATCAACCACCTCTCTGGGCATCCTATTCCAATGCCCAATGACCCTTCCTGTGAAAAACCTCCTCCTAATCTCTGGCCTAAACTTCCCCTGGCGGAGCTTGAGGTCATTCCCTCTTGTCCTGTCCCCTGTCACTTGGGACAAGAGGCCAGCTCCCTCCTCTCCACAACCTCCTTTCAGGTAGTTGTAGAGAGTAATGAGGTCTCCTCTCAGCCTCCTCTTCTCCAGGCTAAACAACCCCAGCTCTCTCAGCCGTTCCTCATAGGGCCTGTTCTCCAGCCCCTTCACCAGCTTCGTCACTCTTCTCTGGACTTGCTCCAGAGCCTCAACATCCTTCTTGTGGTGAGGGGCCCAGAACTGGACACAGTATTCAAGGAGCGGTCTCACCAGTGCTGAATACAGAGGGAGAATCACCTCCCTGGACCTGCTGGTCACACCATTTCTGATACAAGCCAGGATGCCATTGGCTTTCTTGGCCACTTGGGCCCATTGCTGGCTCATGTTCAGTCGGCTGTCGACCAACACCCCCAGGTCCCTCTCCTCCTGGCAGTTTTCCAGCCAGGCTTGTCCCAGTCTGTAGTTCTGCAGAGGGTTGTTGTGCCCCAAGTGCAGGACCCGCCATTTGACCGTGTTAAACTTCATGCCATTGGACTCTGCCCAGTGGTCCAGCCTGTTCAGATCCCTTTGCAGAGCCTCCCTACCCTCCAGTAGATCGACACTTGCACACAGCTTAGTGTCATCTGCAAACTTGCTAAGGGTGCACTCAATGCCTTCATCCAGGTCATTGATGAAGACGCTGAACAAGGCCCAGCACTGAGCCCTGGGGAACCCCACTTGTCACTGGCCTCCAGCTGGATTTAACACCATTTACCACCACTCTCTGGGCCCGGCCATCCAACCAGTTTTCCACCCAGGAGAGTGTGCGCCTGTCCAGGCCAGAGGTTGACAGTTTCTGAAGCAGAATGCTGTGAGAAACTGTGTCAAAGGCTTTACTGAAGTCCAGGAAGACCACATCCACCGCCTTTCCCTCATTCAGCAGCCAAATCACTTTGTCATAGAAGGCGATCATGTTAGTTTGGCAAGACCTGCCTTTTGTAAACCTGTGTTGACTGGGCCTGACTGATATCATAAGATAAAACTGACTAGTGCTAACTTTACTATTTGAGAAGCACAGATCGTTCAGAAATTACCTTCTGCCAGAGTGCTGCTAAACAGTTTCTTAAAAAGGGGGCCAAACTGCTCTTTTTAAGAAGTGGAACGACATGCAGCATCTTCCGACGTGTTTTATATACTGCAAAGCTTAGTTTTGCACTTATTTTTTAACTGTTCTGTATTGTTTGTTTAATCCGAGCAAACACACAAAGCCTTATTTTCTTCCACTACAAATTCTGCATATGGAGAGACATCCAGATTTCTTCCAATTGCCTTGAAGGTACCATACCATAACTCAGTTCAAGAGATATTAATTGAGTTCTTAAAGGGTATCCCATTGATATGTAACTGAAATGCAGTTCACAATCAGTACATAATTTATTTTAGTTAGTTAATTAGTAGTTTGGGGTAGATTCAAAACAATAATTTTGGGGGTAAAAAAAATCAAATTCTTCCAATTAGACTCAATAGTGGGAAAGATGTTTGTCTCGAGTCCAAAAAGACAGACATTCTAAACAACTTTTCATCACACAGTATCATTTAACCAGATCAGGTTAAATAATTGACTCTAGCCTCCACCCCAAATCATACTCTGATTTTTTTTTTAAAGTAGGAGTTGGTTTCCATTCATCTTGTTTCATTAAGACATGCCAATCCATAAGAGTAAAGCTGTCAGAAGACTATATTTACAGAAGTTAAACCAATTTTATAAGCATAATATACTATATTAGATTACCTTTTCTAAAATATTTATGCAAGGGAAGCTGTATGAGCCTTACTCGTAACTGGTTTTGAGCAGTACTTGAACAGATAAAAGCATTCAGTTAAAATAAAAAAAAACCCTACTATTTCCAATGATCAACTTTGAAATGTTAGACATAGAAGAATTTTAATTTATTTTTTAGTAAGTTTGAAAACTGTATGATTATTCTAGAATGTCAAGAACCCAAACAGAAAGAAGAAATGGAGCACTTCTAAGAGCAACTTAAGTTTTTTAGCTTTGAATGCAATTCTTTTTTTGGGCTTCTTTAAAACAAATTAACTGGAGAAAAGTGGTTATTTCTTCACTGGGTTTTCCCTTACAACCTTTTAACACTAACTAATGAAGTGGCTCCTTCTCACAAGTAGCTGAGGGACTGACAGTGATTTTCACTGCAAATCTTGTCACTTAGCAATTTTACGTTGCGCTCCATAAACATTCAAGAATAGCTAATAAACACATACTGGCTCATCTCTAGATATGCATATTCTTCTTGCTTACTTTTTAACTCCTAAAATAACAGTTAACGAGACAGCACAGTCCAGTTTGAGAATGACCTTGTGTAAGAATAATTGATGTTATTACTCAAGAGTAAGCAAGAAGTGAAGCAAGATCTGCCTACATCAGAAGCTCTCTTAAAGGTTACTGTCATGTATGATACCTTTTACAGGTCTTGGTAAGGAAGACTGAATTGTTTTTCACCCACACAAACAAACTTCCAAGAAGAAAGACTATGTTTACTGGTATCTTCGAAGCGTGTAGTGCTACATTACTTTCCAGCTGTAGACATGTCACAGTTAATTCTGCCAGCTTTGTGTCCATCTCCAAGAACAAGCAAGCTACTCACAAATCACAAATTAGAAACATAGCAGCTAGTTCCTAAGTTTTAAAAATTCCATTAAGTCAGTACCAGCATGTTGTATACAAGGCACTTCTGACTATGAAGTATCGTCACATCATATCTTTCAGTTATTTGTAGATGACAAGGAGGTCCTTCAAACTTCATAAACAAGTGTACTTCTACAGAAACAAATACCTCCAGTAAAAAATTAAAACACTGGGAAGCTACAATCCTTTTTATAAAGCGAATCAGGAACTACAAACCATTTCATAAATCAAAATACCAAGATACAACCCTTTCATGAAGAATACAATCTTTTATTAGCCACTGGAAGACAAAGATAATATGTAATCCTGGCATACTCTGCATTGAATAGTTACAAGGATAAATAAATTTTTTTCAACTCAATGACAAACAATAACAGAAAACCTAAGTATTAAGTCACATATTTGTACTAAGTCATACTGTGTATGACAAAATAAAACTACCTACTTCTTTCCTGCTTGTTCTTGCCTCTGCTGTTCCTGGATGCCATCAGCAGCTTGGTGGAAATCAAATACTAAAAAAATAAACATAACTTAAGTAGAAAGCTTGTGTGAAACAAATTACCATATCAAGTAACAATTTCTTCAAACCAATTCTTGCCTTGTTTAACAATGGGGAAAATAAATATACACACTGAAGAGAGGCAAATAAAATGACAAGGGTTTTTTTCCTCCCCTTTTACAAATTATATTTTTCACAGGGAAGAGCTCTAAGGCTTTTCAGAGACAATTTGCTTTTTAAAGTGTTTATTTTACAGAATACTTGCAAACTTTGTCTCCACACCCCAAGAATAACTAAGCCATTACAGCTTTGTGGCCCAAAACAATGTATGGACAACAAACAAAGAAAATACACAGCTGAAATAAAATGCTGGAAAATAGGTTGTAGTGAAAAATGTCATATTCTGTTTATTTCAAGTTCTCACCTGAAATTTCATTCTCATTCACTTTAAAGATTTCTTAAACTCTTTGTTTTGGTCAACATCTATTAAAATACATTTTGCAACACAAAAGCTCTCATCCACAACTGTTACACAAACATAAGTCATCTACACAACTCCCAATTTGTTTGAAAGCCTTATATATTATTAATGACAAAGACTATGCAAAGTATTCTGTGCAGCAATTCTTTGTCTACCATAAAAGCAAAGCCAACATCAACTCATGTCAAATACAGTGGTGCAGCAGTTTGCAGGTTAACAGAAGCCAGCTGATTTTTCTTAAGTACTATCTCCCCAACAGTTAAACAACTACAAATTACACAGGAAAGACTGAACACTTATAAGAAACAGACTCATTTAGCAAGTAAGTAGTCTAGTCTCTCTAGAACAAGATTGGTTTTCCTCGTTTGCCTAATTTATTTTTGTCTTTTTTTCCACACATTCCCATAATATGAAGGATTAGATTATCCCCAGAAGCTTGAAGCTATTTTTGGTTGATCTTTTGTTACAGACTATCATTCACAGATTGCCAATACTCATCTCAGAGAGGAGAAATTTATCCTGACAATGGATATCCAGACCGTCATCATAAATTTTCTAAACATAAGTATTCTGAAAAGTCATATGTCAAGAGTCTGAGTGACCACGAGTGACAGTCAATTATTATTGGTCCTTTTTACTCATGACCTGTTTAGCTACGAAAACTTCACAGTACTGCCACTGTAATATAATCATCACAGAACAACTTTTCTAACAATCTAGTCTTTTCCAAGTTATTTATCTTCAATGATTCTATTCCTAGAAAATATTTTAGTGACTCAGGAACAGTTACTCAGCTATACCAAACTCAGTCCAAAATAAAAATATATTTAAGCCATTCCAGATAGGTTTTAAAAAAAGAAAAAAATCCAAAACCAAAAAAACCAATAAAACCACAACATCTCTTCCCCTACTTAAAAAAAAATTTACAAAAAAAAGCCCAAAACTTTTCCAGTGTTCTAAGCTTGTATCTGATAAAGACCCAAAAAGTCTGCATCTTCAGATGTCTACCACAGCAACAAGCCTATTCCCTAGTAAGTGCAGTTACAGCGCTGTTATGTTACAATACCTAAAGACCTAATTTAAAGGATGAATTTATGTAATAAAGATGTCCTGGGAGTGATACAGGAAGAGCCTCTGAAGCTCTGTGTTGGTGGTTTGGACTACAAACACTATTTCACTCTGGACTCTGAACTGCAGAGCTAACTGGCTGAAGCTACCACTTGAGTTCTCTTCATCTCTGTAGATTCCTTCCCATAAAGACTTCTTTCTGAAGGTTGTAGCAATTTACCGGGTAGGGAGTGTGTTAGTTCAGAAGTCAGGCTCAGTCATGTGGTTTCCCAGCAGAAAAGCTGCTACAAGTAACACTGCTATTTCACCAAAGGGGAAATAAATCCTTCAGTCAATTAACTTCTGAACTGCTTTTTGACTGCTTTGAGCCTGTAAGCTTGGAAAGTGAGCCTTCTTTCCTGACTAGGTTGTGCTTATGGAATAGAATTAAAGAGTCATTATAATATAAACCTAGAAGGGTCCAGAGCGGTAAATCATTTTTTCTAGGATCTTCAATAAACCAAAGCAACATATGGGGACTTAATCCAAAGAAAAGTACATACCTATATAACGAGATGGCTAGAAATTGTTATGCTTTTACTGCTACGGAAAGTTGAGAAAAAAAACAAAGATTAACAAAATTAAAAACAACAAAAAAACCACAAACAGGAACTTACCAATATGGGCCCTGTCAGAAATTATTAGCCTTTTTTCCCAGCCTTCTAGTCCTTAAAGACAAAATGGAATAGTTCAAAGTATGTTTAGCATAGCATTTTTAATTCCGATGTATAAAGGATAAACACTTTGCATATTTAGTTTTCAATCTGTTTAAAGATTGAGCAATAATGTTGCAGAGGAAAAAAAAATTGCAGATTTCAATAATTAAAACTTGGCATCAGCCTGTAAAGCTAGAAAAGTCAAGCTTATGCTTTTAGAAGAACTGTAGCTATTCTACTAGTTCCTGAATTTGGGGAATCAAATAGTAGCTTTTTTGTTTTGAATAATCCAGACTATTATAGTAGGCGGCTGCCAGGCATGACCCTAGACTTAACAGGAAGTATCCAAAGTTCTCACCAAGAAGGGACTACCACATATTTGTTGATATTAACACTTATCATCAAACTTTACACTAATATTGTAAGAGGTAAAATGACCACAAACAGGCAGCACACTTAAATTGCTTCACTTGTTGAATTCACTCTTTAAGCAAGAGAAATGTCAACAGGTAATTCATGTTCAGAACACATTCTCTTCTGAAATTGTAAAGGGACTCCTTTTGTCTGCTTTCCCACAAAAGCCCCGGGTGAGAGTCCTGTCAGAAACTGGCAGCTAAATAGAGTTTGGAAAAACCAATTGTACTCAACCTCTACAGCAGCATCTTCTGAGGAGGGCAATAGAACAAATGAGGCAGTTGGAGTGGTGAGGGAGAACTGATAACCAAAAGTGAAGATAATAAATTAGGTTATCTGCTTCTCTAAGCAGAGGAGGATGGGGAATGGGGTTTCTCTGGCTGTTTTGCAGTCTGTAACCAAGTTCCACTTACTGGAATAATAGCTGATGTGATAGTTGTTGACTTTACATATTAAATACAGCACCAGCTATCACGAAATCTTATTCCCCACAAACTATTTTAAGAGCAGTGTCTTAAAATTTCCTCACCTTTTCCTTTCTTTACATTTTTTTCAGCCTCTTCAAAGAGTCCTGGCAAATGAATTACAACACCATTTCCTGAAGAAAATCATCACATAAAGTTTAATGAATTACATCGAGCATGGAAAAAATATTCCAAACTATTCAGACTCTTCACATTTTGTATGCAGAGCATTTCATTTAAGTTTTTAAATTTTCAACACATTGCAATTTTTATTCTTAGGAATTCACCTTTAAAAGACTGATTTACATCTAAAGTATGCATTTCCAATGACAAACATTGAATCTTTATAATAAACTTGAACTTTCAATTTAGACCAGGACAAACAGTATCATGGGACAGTTCAGAAGGCAACTTCCTCTTTCTCATATCCAAAATTAACTTCCATCTCTGTACTTCATTTTAATAATGCTATCGTTTTTTAAAAAACTTGGCACATTTCTATCATCATTATAAACACAAGCATCCTATCAGGCACTCTTCATCTGAAAATAGACACAGAATATTTCATAGGTTAAGAGCTGAGGTTGTTAATAGACTAGCAAAAACAAGAGGAAAAAGCTTTATCAAAAGCAAGTTCACTTTCCTTGAGCTGTCACATTGCTCAGAAAAAGACTACTAGCTCATACAATTAACCAGCATCACCAGGTGCCTAAGGTAAAGTATTTCCATATGGCAAAAGTGAATCATTTAAAGGACACACAAAACTCAGTACGCCAGTAGCTCCAACGATATGAGTATGATAACATCTAAAGAATGAAGGGACCCGCCATGTGAAACTAGCTGCACATCACCCAGTATCGCACAAGATAAAAACACTTTTTTTCCTACTGTTCTTTTTTTTTTTAATCCATAAGCCCTTGCAGTGAGATACTAATCCCGGTTGTTTTGGGCTTGTTTTTTTTTTTCAGAAGAGATCTCATAGAATGATAAGGTTGGAAAAGATCTTAGAGATCATCAACTCCAACCATACCCGTCTACTTCTAAATCATATCCCCAAGCACCTCATCTACACATTTTAAACACAACACAGGCCTAAAAGCAGATAGAACAACAAACTTCAGACAAGATTGAGAGACAGCAGATACAGGCAAGAGCATATGTAGAAATCTCTCTCAGGTCTACCATATTTTGAAAGTATGGGATCTTTCCTACTCAACCATGAGTCCACCAAATAAAACATGGTAAACGGGCATCATTTATTACTGTTTTCAACCATTTAAAGAAACATAATACAGTAACACAGCAAAAGGGAATAAAAGTAGCATCATCTGCCACAGTCCTCAAAACCAGAAGCAGATAACATCCCCATCATCCCTTCAGACTGAATCTATTCCCACACCCACTGGTTCAGTTTCTGTGGAAATTTCTTGCCTGGGAGGGCAAGATAATCCGAAACTATTCCACTATCAAGTCACAATCTAAGAGCTGAGAGGAGGCAATTAACCACCAATTTCCATCCAGAAAAGAGTTAATCCTGACTGCAAGTTGACAGTCACTACAAGCTGGACCCTAGAATCCAACAAGTACCATTTATGAATCAAGTAACTAGCCACAGACACTCTTTAGTTGCTAAGTTGTCACCAAACCGTCAATGACTACTTACTCTCAGCACACATACAAAGCCCAGAGCCAAGATTGCAGGCTCCAAGCAATAAGATACACAGGAAGAAGATACTAGAAGCAAGGCTAATAGAGTCCTGATTTGGAGAACCGCACTGTGCAAGGGACAGGAGTTCTGGGTATCAAAAAAGCAGGACAGAAGTGCTGATAGGTCAATTGTCTTTAGTGACCCAGAGACTCACCTGATTTGCGAAACAGCACACAAACACATGCATAATTAAACACTGTGTTGACATGTTATACACCTAGCTTCATTTTTAGAAGGAACTTTTAAGTGTTACAGAGAATTGTTAAGTAGATTGGTTATACAAGCAATCCAAAGGAAAAAAAACCCACACAGGATTGGAAACAGGATTCAAAGAAACAGAGGGGTAAGTAGACTTGTAGGGAGAACAGACAGGACAATCTGAACTCCCCTTCAGGAAGCAAATAGATCATAGATCCTGACATCACATAGTACTGCCACTGACCTAAACCTCCTGACGTTACTCCCCTGAGAGGACTTCTTGGCAAGAACTACATAGTGCAGAGCCAGCATTCACTTTACAGTCCGGTGGAAAAGGGAGGAAAGATCTATGTTTCAAAAGGTACTGGTAGTTACTTAGCAGGGCTGAAGATTAAAACTAAGAGAAAGAATTCTGAGAATAAAAGAAAAACCTGGTAGAGAAAATAAGAGGGAATGGGAGAACGAAGATCTGCTGCGCAGCTAGCTGTTTGCATTGATAGGACAGATGAGAACAAAGATGAACTATGCAAGATGATAAAAGAAAACTCTGTAACCCAAACTTCACAGCTGAATTAAGAAGATAGTAGAGTAGTTCAGACTATGAGAAACTGAGGAAGAAAAATCCTGATCCTGTGTGTCTTCAGATATGTTTTGTTACTCTAATCTGTTAGAAGTCTGTAACTACAGCCTGTTTTTCTGGTATGTTCCACTTACCAATGAATGCAGTGACTTTTGGATTGATGATCCCACTTGGCAGAAGATGAAAGTCATACTCCACAGAATCCACAACAACTGTGTGCCCAGCATTATTGCCTCCCTTTGGGAAAAGGGGGGAAAAAAAGAAAAAAGTTTTAACAGTTTTTGATACTAAAGACAAATGAACACAGAGTACAGATATGGAATAAACTGGTCCCAGCTTGAATCCCATAGCTCTCACTTTTACTACTGACAAAAAACTTTCACAGATCTCCTTCTCCCAGGAAATCAGCCAAACTCGTTTTGTCAAACTTGACAATTTCAACATCAGCATTATCTGTCATATAGACTTTGGACAGTATTTTTGTTCAAAGATATGAAAGGTTGGAATAACACTAAAATGTCTTAGTCTAAAAATTATTGGACAGAAGCATACATCTAGAAACAACATATCTAAAACATCTGCAAACATTTCTAAAAGCCATCTTCAGTTTTTCTAGGTTCGTATTACAGTTACGGAGTGCAGGTATTTAAAGTGGAACTGCAAAGTTAGCAAAGGAAAAAAAATCACCAGTCCAACTGAGTATATAAACCCATACGATTACTGGGAATAATAAGTCTGGCTCTTTGGCGACATGCAGGCTTGTTGCTCTGACACATGGGTTCACTCTTTCAGGCATCTGTCTATGAATAGTGACCAGCAAAGTTAACTTATTCATTCTATACTCTCTTAGGCATAAAAGAGTTCTGTAATAGCACAAGCAATTTTCTATCTGAAATGTGCTGTTAAGGGGCAAATCTAGAGGCAGCTAAGACCTGTGGTTTTTTTAAGTTACCAGAAACCATTTACATCAAACTAACACGTCACATTTCTAGCTTTTTTTAATCACCTCAAAGAGAGTATTTAGAGGTTTACTAAACTCTGAAATATGTCTAAAATGCAGAAAGAAGCCTATGACCAAATCTTAAAGAGGGTCATGACAGGCTTATGAAACTAAAAAGATTACGAAATAATTACCAAATATTCCCAGTTCTTGCTTATTGTACTTCTGAAAACAAGCTTACACTCTCATGACTGAGTCATTTGTGCAATACAAGGTTACATACAAAATGGTTCTGTTTGTCATAGCTACAGAAACATACTTTACAGGCATCTTGCACCAGAAATAAGCAAACTGTTTCACAGAAAAAAAAGCCTTAAAGTAAAAATTTTTAATGTAAGTCACCTTTCAGCACAAGAAGAAAGCTGAAAGGAGCTGAAGAAAGGCACTGTATGAAAGAAGTAAGAAAAAAGGAACTGTATGAAACATTAATCTATGGAATTATAAATCCAAAATATTTCAGAATAACATATCACAGATCTCCCCTAAGCAATGGATCCAACAGCTACTCACTACTACATTTACAAAGCATGAATGCAATACATAAAACGATATACCTGACATTACAAATAAAGAATATTCTTAGACATGAAACTTGTGCCCCTATGTAAACGAACACACCACAGGTAACAGCCTAATCTCAGAGAAGTTAGCAATAAAAAAACTCTTGAAATTTCAACATTATTTATGTGAGGGCGTATAGCCATACCATCTCCTTTGGAAACAGAGGGAAGACTTACAAACCTTCACCCAAGAAAGGATATTTCAAATTTAAGGAAAGTTTATATTATTTACTAATACAATGTAAAGTTTTCCTCTACTAATTTCATGTTTTGCTTCTCAGTGGTCATTGTAGAGATGAGGTCACAATTACCAATAAACCCTTAAGTCTCTTAAAGCCTGCCAAGCTACTGGTGCCATCCAGACATGGTAACTTAAAAGTTCAGTGGTCACATCTGCTTAAGTAAGCAGATGTACAGCATGCAGGCTCACAGGTTGTTGATCATGAGAACATTGCTGCTGCATTTTGGTGGTGTCAAGATTTCCTCCTCGCAGTGCTGAGTGATGCCAAGGTGTGTTGGTTCTGTGCTCATTGAAAAGTATCCCACAGGTGACAGAATAAGAATGGCATTTCAGGTTTTAAACCTTGAACTGCATACACAGCATAGCTCATACCTCATCTAGACACAAGCTAGTTTTATAATATTTCTGCACGTTTACTGTGAGCGGGTCTACTTAAAGGGGTTTTGCTAGAGACTGAAGTAGAAAACTTGACGTTATGTGTGATGAATCACCATCTGAACA
Source organism: Coccyzus lansbergi (assembly GCA_033558105.1). Lineage (NCBI taxonomy): Eukaryota > Metazoa > Chordata > Aves > Cuculiformes > Coccyzidae > Coccyzus > Coccyzus lansbergi. The sequence goes on from JAUMJK010000452.1 coordinate 147,128, forward strand.
TACTCTTAGGCCACACTAATGCCTCAAAGTTTAAAAATGCTTGCATTCAGATTGGACTAGAATTTGAATCTCAGAATTTAGTTGTTTATAATACTGTGATGCCTACAACATTATAAGATCCTGTCCTAAAGGTGCTATTGATAACAGCTGTCTAGTAGAATGTTAAGTCAGTTCCCATCTGGTTTTGGATGGTATTCTGTCAAAATGTGTCATTTTGAAAAATATTTTTAATTTCAAACCTTATTTTAGGAGAACACTAAAACAGCATTTCACTAATTCAGTTATCAAAATTCTGCTGTGGATTTGCAGCTAAGCTCTACCCTAACTGCAGAAGTGCACACATACAGTTACACAGTTAGGAACTGTAACATATTAAAAATGGTTCACACTGTACACTCAACAGTGAGCTAGTAGTGAAGTGTACACATGTTGTGTGCTCAGATATTGCACAACATGGGTTTGGTAAACAATTCTAACTACAGAAACACGAATTCGGGGTTCTAGTGGTGGTGGAGTGTAGGGGTGGGTTGTTGTTGTTGTTAGGTTATGGTGTTCGGTTTTATTTGACTTTTTTTAACCCTTCTCCAGAAACTGATAATGCCAAAATCTTTCCAATGTAGACAACTATTGCCTCTAGGCATAACTCAAGGTATAAATAGATTAGCTCACTCCTGGATTCAATGCTTTCTGTCTGGATTTCTCACTCCTCCACTAACCAAACACTCAATACACTAAACCAAATGGCACCAGTTAGGACATTCAAGCTAAGACTCCTCTGATTCAAATGTTTAAACATTATTAATGGAGAACTGGCTGTAGAATTCATTTTCAGTATTAGTTAAACAAAGTTCATGCTCAAATGATCTTCAACACATTTCTTGATAGAGGCAATACCCACATATTAACTAAATACAGTAATCAATCTACAATATTTCAGTCACCCCAAACTACAGGAGTTCTCTCCCAGTCATGTGAAAAGCGAAACACCTACCTTAGGCTCACACACTTAGGCCAAGTGCATGACAAGACCAAAAAATGCTCTTGCTCAGTCTGATATACTCTATGTGCATGTAGCAGTTGCTCCTTTTCCCTTTCACCCAACCCAATGGCAAGATTTCCTTCAGCTGAGCCAAGAAGTGTACCACAGCCACCATATCCATTCATTAGGGCAATGCAGCTATGGATTTGGTGACAAGTAGATTGCACAAAAGGACTGGGGGGAGGGGAGGACGGGGGCTACACACAATAGTTTCTTATACAAGATGGCTAGAAGTGGCACTCTGATTAAAGAACTTCTTCAGGGGAATGCTTTCTCCCCATTCTGTCAGATGGTACCACAGGGACCCCCTCGAGAAGTCAGAATGCAGGCTGTGCAGGAGGTCAGGCAGACAAGGCAGATCTGGCTTTGCCAGAGTAAAGGAAATAATATCATGCAGATTTAAGAAAAGAGATTTAAAATTAAGGTGGTAATTGATAAGATGAAAAAGTATAACACAATCAGGCATGCCTAACTGACTCAAGACCTTACTTGCTTGGTATTGGAATGCAATATTTTATTTCAAAATTATGCTAAACAGGCTTTCTGAAAGACAAAGGCAAATACCTAACGCAAAAGACAAGCAAGAAAGCCCTTTTAAGAAAAAAAGAAAGATCACTCTAGTTAAACTTGCAGAAGACCAAAAACACAGTACGGATAGGCAATATATGTGGGACCAGAAGAGAGTTTTCAAGGTCCAAGCACACGTATAACACAAACCCACTGAACCTTCTTCACAAAGTTGTGGATTCTCTCCTCTGCTTCCATGCTCTAACACAGCTGTTTTAAGAGTTGTGTAACTCCACTCATCTAACATTCTTAAGAAGAATAAAAAAACCAAAACAAACAAAAAAAAACATACACAGAAAAAAGACCATTTGTTTCTTTAGGTGTTTCCTAAAAACATTTTTGTGAAATTTTCTTGTTTTCACTACTGCATCTCACAGGACGTTACAATATCAGATACAGTATTGTAAACCCTCAGATCATCTGCCAGAACAGCAGAATCAAAATTGTGATACTAAATAACACAGTCTCTCTTAAAAGACTCAAGAGCCTTTTTTTCCTCTCATCCTCAAACCTCATGTTTCTGTCAGTTTAAACTTCTATAAGGAACAAAACTTAAAAATAATAAAAATTCATAATGCTCTCAACATTAATCACTGAAAATTAATTCTAGGTTTTATCCCATCAGCAACTGTATACACTGATTTTCTTAATTATACAATTGCCATAGAACAGATAAATTGTTTTTTGGATACCCCTGCGGACATCCTTCAAGTCTGGATTCATACAGCAAAATCATTACATGTTATGTATGAGTTTCTCATTTCAATAGACACAATCCATAATATTTCAACATTTTTGAAGTCTTTTCATTCTGGAAGTCATGCCAAAATGCATCTGCTAGTTTTCTTAGTACAGTATCATCCCCAAAACACACAAAGGTCACAAAGTCAGATAGCAAACATAAAAGAAACACAGACATTTATGGCCCAAAAGGCTGCATCATCTAGCATTCAAATACCATGAACTGGAAGTATATTGCTGGAAATAATGATGGGGAGGGAGGGAAATTGGTTCTTGTTCATAGCATAACACAGACTAAGCACTTAAACATATTTGATATGCATAATGCTTAACTTTTCCTTCCTTAACATTGAAGTATCTCTCTAGATTAGGTCACTACTATGTTTATATTCTTACCCAAATAACCATTTTCTCCCTTATGTTCTAATAAAGGTCACTTAGAGGAGAGAGCACTAATAGGGGAGGGGGAAGGCAAATAATTTCTCTTTAGGTTTTTGCTTTATCTCAGAATACAGCCTCTGGACTTGAGCTCATTTCATCACAGAAAACTGAGTATATACAGGAAAACTAGTCACGTGCCTTGCTAAGGAACAGAACACAGGACAGATCCTCCATCTTGTAATAAAGCAGCTACCCAAAATGAAGAGCAATAAGAACCAGTAACAACATACTATACTTCTATTAAGAGGCTAACACAGGCTTACTACTCCCGAAGTTTCAAGCATGCTTTGCTTAGGTATAGCATTATTTATCTGTGCATCTTATCAATGCACTGCACTGTAGTTTTAACATAACCTAAGGTTTCCAAAATTAGGTTTTCAGAAGTCAGCAATCTTTTAGCATTGTATATTTTGAGGTAGATTTTAATAAGTTAAAAGCATTCAGAGTTTGTCCTTTCTCATTTCCTTGCACTATTTGTTCTCCTCCCATCTTTCAGCACAGCAGTTGGAACAGTTTTTTCCTTTTACATTGGTAAACTCTTCCTAAGGATTCTTCAGTGACCAAAGCATTGGCCCTTTGAGCTTTACCAAATTACAATGTTAAATTGCATCTCTAATTGAATTTCCATAACTTTTCAACTGCCAGGAACATGAACTTCATAATACTAAAATAATATAACATCTTCCTTCCTTAACTTTCGACTTTGTCTTGCAGCAAGCACCTAGGTCCACTGTTAGTGTCGAGACTTTGAAACAAGACACCAAACTTAAGGTGGTTGGTTTCATGGCTGGACTCAAGTTTGCAGCTTGCAGGAGACCTATTTCAGCCTATGCAGCCACCAGCAATGCTGAAGGACTAGCTGCCACTAGACAACACTGAACATTTGTGCAGATCACAGAAGAAAACAACAGCTTGCTCAGAGGGAAGGGAGAACTAAACACCTGCTTTTTCCCCAAACAATGTCAGTCCATATAATTCATGGGATATGAAGTGGGACATCTTAGATATAAGTGTATTGGTCACAGCCTCGATGCAAAAAGAAACAAAACCCCCACCTCAGCCATGAATGTTTCCTAATACTCTTCAAATAAAGAATTGTTGGTTTGGGTTTAAGGATGTGTTTGGTTTTTCTTTTGTTGTGTTCGGCTGTTTTTTTGTTTGTTTTTTTTAACTTCCATATATATCTGGCTCTAAAGGGTGCCAGCTGGACTGGGATGAAAAGATTTCTTTCCCTTTACTTGGAGAACCAATGTGAAAGTCATCACGGACAAACTTGAACCTATGCGCTTCAGTATATACATTTAGCTTAAGGACTTTTTACTTTGACGTTCTGATGGATTAACAATTTAAAATTCTATTAAACAACATCAGCATTTTTTCACCTTTCTTGATCCTAACACCGTTAAAAAGATATTACTAGTTTTTAAGTCAGTAAGTGCAGTAGTGAAAGTAAGATCAGGCACAAGACCATTAGTAAATCTATAATATTTTAAGTAAAACCTGTTGTAAGATAACTATGTGCATAAGCTTTTTAAAAAGACATTATTCTATTTTTACTGGTGCAGCTCGCCTAAATCATTTCCTTGAAAAAGCATAAGCTCTCTAACCACTAGTTGGTAATCCTGAAACATACAAATTATTCAACGTGTAGAACAGCTAAGCACACGGGGTTCTGACAGAAAGGTGCGTACTAATGGTCAAATTATCACACAAGCACTGTTGGAATGACAGTGACCCTGGTGACAAAAGCCCATATTTACCCACTTTCGAGAAGCGTCATTCCAAAAAAATCCCCTATGACAGACTACTTTTGAAATATTCCTTTTACATTGGTAAACTGCTCAAAAATACATACATATTTTTAAAAGAAAAAAAATGAAAACAAAGGAGGGGCCTTCTTCATCTTGCTAAGGAAGATTAAGTAACCTAAAAATCCTTCTCACTGTAAGAACCACACCCAAGAATCTGCGTCCACACATTCAACTTAGATAGGCTGGCCTCTACTACACACAAAACAAGATACTATTCTAAAACTTACCTATCCTGACAAATGCGAACAGAATCAGCTACATATGCACAGAGAGGGCATAAGATAGCAAAGGCAGCTGCAAGTATTGCGCATCTGGGGGCCATTTGATAAACATTCTTAGGGAACACCCTTTTTGCAATAGTTCTGAGTGTCTGAAAATACTAATTTGGAAGGAAAAAATGGCATCTGCTAGTTGACATTTTACTAGAAACAAGCTTGAAATGTCAATAAATCAAACAAATTACTCCTGCCAGCCTAAAAGCACTATCAAAGCACTGGAAGGCTGTACTTACCACAAACAATACAGTCACACACATGACACAAATACTCTAGTTATGACAATACTGTAGCATGGTCCAGTCAGTACCACTGGACAATATATTGAAAACTAATCAATAGTTTCAGAGAGGGCTACATCTTAAATATATTGACCACAGTATTTCTAGTAGGACAACTATGGTAATTTGAAGGCAAATCATTTCAGCACTTCCCTTATCAATGCAAAATGGCTTGATTTCACTTGCGTTCTACAGCTTTGAAATATCCTAAATGCCAGCTAAAGTATTTCAGGTAAAGAACTGAACAGAACTAGCAGCAATGTTAATGCAAGTATCTGTAAGTACTTGTAACTCTTAGAAATATGTATTCTGGAGTCAAATTGGTAAATGCAGTAGAACATATCAATAAGCTCTAAGCAAGACAATTTTCCTCACTTTGAACAACAGCTCTTTAGCTCACAGTATTCTGTTCATGCAGAACAGTTTCCAGATCATATACAAAGGACAGAGAAGAAACATTCATAATAATATTTAACAGCATTTTTTCTTCTGAATTGCACTTGCCATACTAGTCACAAGTCCCCAGGGAACATTCATGTATTGAGCTGATTCACTGGACAAATAAGAGCCAACCTTTTTTGGAGTTATGGCAGTCTTGATAATTTAATCAAGGTAATTTGACAAAATAGTAATGACTTATGTCTGTCTTCAGATAGTCTAATTGATTACTACTTCATCATTCTTTTTCCCCCATGACATTTAATGTCAGGATTAAAGACAGATATTCTTTTTGGACAAAAGAATATTTAGTTCAGCAAGAAAATACAGTGCAAGAAAATGTATCAGGTAAGACTTTAGGTTTATAGTGCTTAACCAGCCACTACTAAAACTGAGCTAACAGGATACTGAAGTTGGAAAATACACCACACAGGGTTCTATGTGCGATTTTGCTAAATATGAAGGTGCAACCAGAACACCTCCAAAGAAGTAACTTATAACTTATTTGTCTTTCCATAAGTGAACTTCAACAGTACTAATGTTTACCAAGGACATAAAGATTTTAAATTAAAATAAAAATAAATCAAACTTTTAGGGGTTAGAAGCTCCAGTATGGTTTATAAACAATGCCTACTAACTTAAGAGCTCATATAAAGCTAAGTGAAGCCAGTGACTGAGAAAGCATGAATCTCATTTTCAAAAAAAAAAAAAAAGACTGAAAACAACACAAAGCCATACCCAAACACTTAGAGAGAAATCCTGAGCCAGGACTTTTTCTTCTGGTGACTCTGCTAAGAAAAGTTCCAAGCTCCTGGGTTTGCAGTCAACCTCACTAGTTTACCTGAAAAGTATGCAAAGGACTTGACTGCTTGTCCTTCCAGTTCAAGGGAGAAGAAATTGCACTTCATCTACTTTCCTAGCATATCAGACTCTTCCAGGAAAAACACACATGATTAATATACCCATCACTCACTGAAAGACCTTCACTCTTAACCTTAAGACTTTGGGGGTTTTCTTTTCCTTTTTTTTTTTTTTTTTTTTTGAAAAAAGGTGCAAACAGTCTAATATGAAACATTAATGTCCCAATTTGGATGATCAGTAAAACCAAAACAGAAAGCAGAATTGCTTGTTCACAAACCAAAAGCAAAACCACTACTCCTTTAAAAAACAAAAAAAACACCCCTGTTTTTTAAAACCTCTGCATAGAGCACAATGAGAAACAGTAAATGTGTACCCCACATGCCAGCCAAGGAAGCATACACTTAAATACGAAGTATGTACATACATATGAGTAGAACATGCCAGTAAGAAATCACTGCAGGAACACATAAAAAATGTAATGCATTTGAAACTAAGATGGAGGAACAACAGCACATCTTTCTCCATTTTAGAGCTATATAAGCTGAAAACACCCTTTTTACATTCAGAGCGTATCTTCATTAGTCAAGGGCAGACAAGACAGCAGTACAATAATCAGGAAAGTTAAATCCATTTTGAATGCACCAAGACAAGAAAGCAGTTCGAACCCTTATGAACCATCGACAGCAGCACTCTCACAACTGCTAAGAGGTCTACATTGCTGCAACTTTAACAGTGGAGGTGCACAGGGAAAAATATCTATTGGAAAAGCAGACTGAAATTACCACTTAAAAGCATATTGTGAATGGCTCTCTATACCCATACTGAATACAAGAGTATTTAAAGCAGTTCTGAAATACCGACATATGCATTTAGAAGAACTATCTACCCAAAAAGTCTATGATGACAATCACTGCCTTTTCTTATTACGTGATCATGCCAACTTGTCTATCTCAAAAACATGATGCCTCAGGGTAGAGCAAAGAAGTCTTTCAAGTTATCTCCTGTAGAATAGAAATTAGTTGTCTAGTCTAAAGAGATGTTATCTCATGCTAAGTTAAGGAAGAAGCCTTACAGTCTTTCCAACTCTACCCATCAGATGTGTGTGTGTATAATTTTTTCTACAGTTTACTTTTATTGCTACCACATTCCAGCATTCATTTTTAGCTCAGGGCAACCACTGTTGTTTCTGAGCTAGCTATATAAGTGACTGCCAAGTTGGGCAAGAAGCAAGTCTATGTTGCTTTGGCATCAAATGGTTGTAAACGTTTACATTTAACTCTTAGATGAAAAGTCAAAAATACATCAAGAAAATTGGATACTACCACTACATCAAGAAACACATGAAAGACTCTTCCTTGCCACAATCTGATTCTAAGAATACTGAACACACCTTTGAAAAGTTCAGAGTCCAGCAAAGAGATGTATCTGAACCCCTATGACATACCCTAACTGGACACAGTTTTGCAATTACTCGGCTATTTGCTTCTCATGTTAATATACATTGTCAAAAATCTATTTTTAACTTCAGATTGCAAACTATCCCCTTAATTTAAAAAAAAAAAACAACAAGGTTTTGTTAATTAATTCATTCTCTTGCATCCCAGATTTTGTGATTAATTTACTGCTTCACCCTCAATGATCTAGTAGCTAACAAACACTAGTGGATAACCTGCTCCTGGATATCAGTATAAACAACATGCAGCAGCTAGCAACTTTCTTCCCTGACAATCCATTCATGCTTGTAAGATCTAAACCTAGTTCAAGGAGCCATTATGTTACACACTTAATAAAAGTTTCTAAAACTTTGGCAAGACTTCAGATATTTTTGAATGTGTAGTACAAGAATCACTGCATCAGAACAAGATAAAGAGTATGGTTTAAGGCAGAATATGACAGAACAAGCACATCATGTTTTATACACTCATCTGTTTTCCCCTAACAAAAAAACCCCACTGACTTTACTTAAAAAAAAAACAAAAAAAAACCTCCACACATTTCTCTATACTGATAGAACTTGCTCTAAGGAACTGCTATTGAAAGAGAATGTTCAGAAACACTATTTAGAGCTGGTTTTGGATTAGTTTGACCTGAACTTCAAAACCTTATACTGTCACAATGCCTGCATACGTAAAGTACAGACAGGATTCATTATCCAAGTCCAGAACAAGGATCAATCTGTTCCCAAGAGATGAAGGCTCAAGTGAGGCACGCAGATAAGGAACAAGAGAAGCGTTGAAAGCACAGATTGATCCAGTATTACCTTGGTTCAGTGCACAAAACTCCATGAATGTTTGCTACATTTCACAAATGCATTAACGAAAAAATATGAGAAACAAGAAATAACTTTGGGAGTATTTACAGAGAATACATTCCAAATATGACGTAATACAGTAGAAATAAAAGATGTATTCGAGATCTTAAAAAGCTGCTACAGAGTACTGCATCTTAACCAACCAAACACAGTAAGCTTTTGTGGTAACAGTAAGATTGAAAGAACAATAAGAAGCCAGTAGAACAAGGTGTAATTTGTTCTTTAGTGCTATTAAGCTCTCCTTTGTTAATGGTACAAACTTTATGAACTGGAAAATCATATTTCAACTGCCCTTCCATCTGAAATAATTTAGACATTGTGTGACTGTTTACAATAACAAGACATCACCTGTCAGTGATGCTCTAAAGCAGGTCTGTAACGCATATGACTCACTGATGGGGCAGGCCAAAGGACTCATTTCACTGTCCTCACAAAAGCGCATGGTTGGCATGCTGCCAACCATTACCAGGTCCAAAAGTGCACCTAGCACTTAAAAAAATGAGAGCTCTAGCTAGACATCACATATCAAATGACGGAGCAGCTAAAAAAAAGCACCATATAGCAATTGATTCTGCTATTCTTAATTCTGCATGGCCTGCAAAGGCTCTAGACAAATGCACCTTTTCAAAAGAGGAAGACTCAAAAAAAAGATTAAAAACCGCAAGAAGGTTATATATAACCTAGCAATACAAGGCATTAGGCAGCACTGGTACGAGGACTTCAGTTGCAGTTATTAGCTGATCAGTGGCCAACTGTTGAGCCCCAAGAATCTGCACACTGAAAAGTTCTCTACTAATTGTGATACTGTAACAGCCACCTATCAAGTGGTCAGCATCAATATGCAACTGATGTTTGAAGGGAGAAAGAGGAAAAGAGACTACAAAGAGAAGGAAAACGCAGTATAGTGAATCCATCCACATGCTGCAGGAATCATGCAACCCTACAGCATGCAGAGCAGCAAGGCTAAGTCACGGGAAGACCATACTGGAACTGGTTGAGAAGATTTGGTAAGAAGCTGCAATTCAGTTTTAAAGTAGCAACAAGATGTACAATAGAAATGAAGCAGAAAAATTAGATTCTTTAGCATAGGGAGCATGGCTTAAAAATTATTTGAAGACTTAGAAATCTTATGCACCTCCAAATTATATACTATGAATATATCAGCCACCTCCAATTGTCTTCCAATAAGAACAGAAAGTGACTAAAAAATTGCTGATGAAATGGGCAAAATGAGAATTACACAGTAAAGATGCTTTTTTTTTTTTTCTGTACTGCATACGTTAACACCACCACCTCCACCTAGTCTACCAGTCTAAGAGCCACATAGCATATTTTGGTACTGTATTTGTTTTGGTAAAATGATTTAACTAAAATAATTTGTTTGCATTAATTTGCCATTCTCGTCTCCAACAAATCAAATTATGTTAGTTAGATTCCCTAATTCAGTTGCATTCTGCAGTGACAGGAAGTCCCTTAATCAGAACAAATGTTTTCTTTTAAATTTCCATTACCTGTGGAATTGAGAAAAACACAACTTATACTTTTAAATGGCAGCAATGCTAGCTGCTTACTAAGAGGGAACTGTCAATCAAGAAAAAGAAAAGCACAGTCTTTCCGGCAACTTCTCCTTACTATCAAGCCAATTCCTGCTATGTTTTACTGCCTGGACCATGATTTATATGGTAACAGGCAAACAGACTTTGCTCTGCAAGCCACTGAAGACCAGATGTAGGTTTAAGTGCAAAATTCTCACCAATACATTTGTTCTATCAGAAGTATAATTTTATCAGATACCTCCTAGAGGTAAATAAAGACCAATTACAATTTAACTGTGGAAGAACAAGTACATACATTGCCTGCTATGAAAACATGCTTGTTATCAAATGCATCTGAACCCTCTGTACCAGTACAACTGCCAGCGCTGCTACCCTAGCAGCTACATACACATAGCCATTGGATGTATCTTCATTTTAGTTTAGCCTCTTAAAGCAGTTGTTTGAGAAACCATAGTACTACTTTTGATAAATGTGAATCTGTCTCCTGAAAAGAAAACCTCATGCTCTTGCACTGAGCACAAGAGTCCTTCAAGAGTCCTTTCAACAACCCCTAAGGCTAAGATAAAATATTACAGAGAGTCATGTTCAGAAGAAGTACAGCCATAACATAGCTCATTTCCTGACACAATTATCTGGCTGATTGTACCTACGCAACCATCTCTTTCAAGATGCCATAATCAGCTATTCAAACAAGCAACTGAAGTCACTGGCACACCTGCTGCCTAGGAGACAAGGAGGTATGGCCATAGATTTCACAGTACAACTTCTTGCATTGCCTTTACAGGCGTTGTAAAAGTGATTGGTTTTGGTCCAGGGGCAGCGCCATTTTTATGCTCCTCACCTGCACAGCAGCACAGAATCAGGGACAGTAATTGGGAAGCCATGCTCACTAGACTTCTCAGTTTCACTGCAAATATAAAGCAGGTTTCCAAGACTTCACAGACCTGCTACAACTTCCAAAGTCCTTCAAGAAAACAGTTGTCCTAATAAAATTTGCACAAGAACACACCAGAAATAACTGATCTCATCCACAAGCGTTCTAGCAACATTGTGACATGAAGAGAAAGAACCATCCTAGAAAAAGTATAACGGTAAAGTAACAATCAGAAGCTCTTCTTACAGAAAGCTAGTATTAACAAGGAGCAGACTGAATGTATTACAATCTTCTTTCTGGACTTGTACCAGACTCACACTCTAATTTACCAGTAGTAACAAGAACATCTAGACTATGCTTGCATACATCTTACAAGTAAGATGACTTAATAGCTCAGTACCACTGAAAGACCATTCCTATTTTCCCTTCTCATATTGATTAACTGTTCTCTGTGCTTACCCTGTCCTGAGCTCCTCCTTTCACCAAGGTGCTCTAAGCCAATTAAATTCCATTTTGTTTACTAAAATGGTAGAAAGTAAATCCCATGCAAAAGTTTCCTGCCATTTTGGTGAGTTTAATTAACTTACAGAAGTGTCCAAGTGCCACAGTCAGTGCATGGGAGGAGACCCGGACAGCACAGCCTTCAACAGGAAAGGGAAGAAAGGAGGAAGAAAGTCTACTTCCTTTAGCAGGAGAAATGAGCTGTTAGAAAGAGCAGAACTCACCACAAAATTCAAGCCCAAGAGAACATCATCGTTTTTGCCTTTACTTGATCCTTTACCCAGCCAATTCAAAAGATGTAACAAATACATCAAAATACATGCACACAAAAATTCACTGTCTGCCTCTCTCTCACCATCACAACTTCTTAGCATAAAACACGTACACTCACTCAGATGTCCTTCAAGTTTCAAGAACAGAGTTGTAAAGGACAAACTGAGTCACTGTGTTCTACAACCCACAAAGCCAGGCAACCACGCCATGACACCACATCCAATTTAACTGTTTTCTTTATAAAAACAAGATACATGGGGAAAAAGTAATTCATTTGCAAAAGCAGCTACTTAAGAATACTCATGCTTACTTCAAAATTAAAGTACCTTTAGTTCAAGTTTTGGATTTGTCAGCCTTGCAACTTACTCGATTCTGAAAACACCAGTTTTATGTGCACTTCTTGTTAGGTAATACAAGGGTTCAGTGTTTACGCTCCTTAGCAAGTGATACGTTCTTCCAAAATACATTTATTCAAGAGCAAATTTAATTTATGTATTCAGTAAAAGTATACAAGTGTAACACTTCCATGAAGTTTGCACGTGCTGTAGGCATTGTACCTCAACTTCAAGATAAAAAAAAACTCTGCATAGCTTTAGTTCAGTACACGTGCTGTATATGTCAGTACATTAGAAATGTTAACAAAAACATCTCAGACCTTTACTGTTTTCATAGAATGGTTGAGGTTGGAAGAGGACTTAAAGATCATCTAATTCCAACCTCGCTGCCGCGGGCAGGGACACCTTCAACTGGATAAGGTTGATCAAAGCCCCATCCAACCTGGCCTTGAACACCTCCAGACACGGGGCAGCTACAGCTTCCCTGGGCAACCTGTGCCAGCGTCTCACCAATCTCACGGTGAAGAATTTCCTCCTAACGTCTAACCTAAATCTTCCCCTTTCCAATTTAAAGCCATTCCTCCTCGTCCTATCACTGCATGCCCTTGCATAAAGTCCTATAAAGACTTTTCACGTCGGGATTTCATGTGGAGATTTAAGAGTCTCGTGCCCGCGGGCTAGGCTTACTTCTCCCCACCCCCCCAACCTCCACTTTCCCTGGAACCAGGCCTCCACCGAGAGAAGAGAAACACTCCGCAGAGGAACACGGGGTTTCACTGACACAACAGTGACCTTAAGCCAGGCCTCTTAAAAGCTGGTTTCTCTCGCAGAATAGGAAGAACGGAACACACATACCTACCCACAGCCGCCCCCCTCACAGCGGGGCCGCCGGGGCCGGGGGGTGGGGGTGCGGCTGCTCCTCACCCCGCGCACAAAGAGCGCGGTAACGGCCGCGCTCCTGTCCCCCTCACCCAGCCCTCGGCGGCGCAGCAGGGCGCCTTCCTAACCCCCACCACCTCCTCCTTCCTCCCGGCTCCGGGCACGGGACAAAGGAAGGCGGCGGGAGCGGGAAGCGGAGCGCGGCGGGCAGGGGCCACGCGCCGAGGGGAAAACGGCAGGGGATGCAGCGCCGGGGCCGCCTCAAGGTGACACCCGCGGCCTCCCTCCTCCTCCTCCTCCTCCTCACCTGGCACCTGCAGACGATGTCGGCGTTCTGCGCCAACAGGTCCACCACCTTGCCTTTGCCTTCGTCGCCCCACTGGGCCCCAAGCACGACGGTCACCTTGTTGCCGGGCGGGCGGGCGGCGCACCCGCCGTTGGGGATGGCGGGAGCCGGGGCGCCGTGCTCCGCCATGGCTCGCGCTGTCCGCTCCGGCCCGGCTCCAGGCACATGCGGCAGCGCGCGCGGAGCCGCTCCCCCGCCTCCGCCTCCTCCGCCTCCCGCCCGGCCGGCGGTGCCGCGTCCAGGTGCCGCCGCCTACCGGCCTGCCCCCCCCCCCCCTCACCTACACCCGCAACCCTACACCCCCCTGCCAAGCGCAGCCCCACTCTCCCTGCGGGAAACCGGAGGCGCCACCGCCGCCGCTCCCGGAGGCTTTGGTTTGGTTTCCGCCTTCCCCCTCCTTCCTCGCTTTGGCGCCTTTCTCCCGCGCCGCCGAGCCCGGACTACATTTCCCAGCGTGCCGCGCGGCGCTGGCGCGAGGCACCTTGGGGCGCGTAGTCCTCGGGCCGCACCTGTGGCAGAGAGGGGGCCGCGACGGCGGCCGCGTGCGGGGCCATGTTGGCTGGGGTGGGACCGAAAATGCCGGCAAGGAAAACCCCCTAAGGCTCGTTTTGGAGTTTCAGAAAGCGAGCATCCGTTATCGGGCCTGGGCAACGCGAGGGAGCAATCTCCATCAATCGTGTACAGCGAGGCAGGAGCTAGAGACACAACGCATTGCCCACTTACACGCACGTGGATCAGTTTTCCCAGAGATTTAACAAGCCTTATGATGAGCAGCTGAGAGAGCTGGGGTTGTTTAGCCTGGAGAAGAGGAGGCTGAGAGGAGACCTCATTGCTCTCTACAACTACCTGAAGGGAGGTTGTGGAAAGGAGGGTGCTGACCTCTTCTCGCAAGTGACAGGGGATAGGACAAGAGGGAATGGATTCAAGCTCCGCCAGGGGGGATTTAGGTTGGACATTAGGGGGAAAAAAAATAATTGAGAGGGTAATTGGGCACTAGAACAGGCTGCCCAGAGAGGTGGTTGATTCACCTTCCCTGGAGGTGTTTAAGGCAGGGGTGGACAAGGTGCTAAGGGGCATGGTTTAGTGTTTGATAGGAATGATTGGACTTGGTGATCTGGTGTGTCTTTTCCAACCTGGTGATTCTATGATACTACTGCTTTCCAAGGACTAATTTTCATGTTATTATGAAACTTGACAACAGCCAAAACTCTTGCTAATTTGGAGCCAGCTCCAGCTCTCTGCGTGACCTTGCCTTTGAGACAGGGAAACACTGGAAACAGAGGTGATCAGAGGAGACACGTGTCGAGCACAGATCTCACTGTGCACAAGGCATTACCATCTCCAAAGAATGAACAATGTCTGGAAAAATACCATCTGAAAGAAAACATGCTACCAGACAGACTAATTTTTTTCTAATTTTTAAAGAACACAAATACTTGGATGAAACTTAACTCTTTAGCATAAATAGAAAATATTCCACTTTTTGTAATAGTTACTTCTTGTACAAGAGGAGCAGGGAGGGAAGGAACAGCTTCCCCCAGGATCTGCTGTGGCTGAGTGACAGAGGCACAGGGAGGGGAAGGAGTCCTTACAAAAGCTGTGGGGAATTTCCCTTGTGTGTTGGATCTGGCCTTGGCTCAGTATGGCCTCAAGCTGCAGCCGTGGGTTTGGTGCCACAGATCCTGTGTCCCTTCACCATACCTGGCTCTCTGGGATGCAGCAGCCTGTGACCTGGCATGCCACAGGTCTCCCTGTGCAGCTCCTGAACCAGCTCCTGTGTCCCTGGTCCCTGCCAGCCTGGGGGGCCTCGGTGCTGGTGTTTCTGTTGTGTTACATCTGCTATGGACAAGGCAGCCCCTGTGGCTCCAGTCGCAGATGCCAAACTGGTAAACCTATGTTTGCATTATTTCACAGCTTTGCCTATGTGGTTAGTTTTGCTGGCTTAATGATAAGAATGTCAGTGTTTGTAGAACCAGTTGCTAAATGGTAGAATCATTAAGGTTGGAAAAGAGCTCTAAGATTATCAAGTCCAACCATCAGTACAACACCACCGTACCTACAAACCCAAGTCCTGAAGCACCACATCTCCATGCCTTTGGAGCACCTCCAGGGATGGAAGCTCCACCACCTCCTTGGACCGCCTGTTCCAATGCCTCACCACTCCTTCAGTAAAGAAATTTTTCCTAATATCCCATCTAACCCCCCTGTGACACAATCTGAGGCCATTTCTTCTCATGCTATCACTTGTTACTTGGGAGAAGATAAGAGAACAGCACCCACCTTTCGACAACCTCCTTTCAGGTAGTTGTAGAGAGCAATAAATTCTCCCCTCAGCCTCCTCTTCTCCAGGCTAAACAGTCCAAGTTCCTCAACTGCTCCTCATTAAACTTGAGCTCCAGATCCATCATAAGCTCTATTGCCCTCCTCTGGACATGCTACAGTGACTCAATGTCATTCTTGTGCTGAGCAGCCCAAAACTGAACACAGTATTCAAGGTATGGCCGTACCAGTGCTGAGTACAGAGGGCACAATCACTTCCCTGATCCTGCTGGCCACATCAAATAAAGCGACCAGAGACACCAGAACATGGCCTCAAGCTTATTTACGAGGAAAAAAACTTAATGGAAAAAACCCACAGCAGTGAGATGCCTTCATCTCACATACTTGAGGGTTTAGAAGTGGAAATGATGTCTCAGTGGTTGCTTTCATTTTTTCCTGCTTCACAGAATTTATACCCATTGGGGACGATGTTTTTCTTTAAAGTAGCTATTAAAAAGACATAAATATGAATGACGTAATTATTGCTAAGGCAGCTATTAAAAAACCTGAGTCACTAAGCAGTCAAAATCTGCAGCTGTCTGGAAGGTTATTGAGAATGATTTTAGTTGCTTCTTTGCTTCTTCAGGTTTACTCTACCTAAAAACCTAAGGATCTATTGAAAACACTGGAGAAAAGTTTGACTGTGCCTTGTAAAGTTAGGAAAGAATATAACAGAAAATTAAATACAAAGTTAACAGAGAACACTTTTTCAAAAAAACAACTGAAAACATATAAATCCTGAACGTCAGTACAAAGAGCTGTGATGACAAAGTAGTCAGTTCAGTACAAAGATGATTAGCAATCTAGGCAATTGTGTGTATACACTTCAAAGATCCAATACTTCCTCAAACATTCAGTGGAGTCCATAATACTAATATTTGTGCCAGACCGTGCTAGTAAAAATAAAAGAAAACATAGCCATGATTTCTGTATCACTGCACAGAGACTGGGAAGCCACTAAAAGCCACAAGGAGCTGCTGAAGTCAGTTTCTCCAGTCTTGCTGACACAATGGCAAGCTTATTTTTAGTGCACTCACTTCTGAGGCCATAAATCATCTTATGACTCCCTAAACAATGGTGTAGATTAGTGTTTTGGGATGTGATTTTCCAGTAGAGCTGAATTGTATTAACACCTCACCATTGCCAACACAAATGTTCCCTCAAATCTCAAAATAAATTGGAGCCTGTAGTGGTAGCATCCTACCAATATGCTGTTAGTGTAATCCCACTTTCCAAAGAGGTCTCAGACATACAAATCCATTATTCAGCTATTTTTATTTGGTGCAGAGGGTTTCAAGGTTCATGTTTTCATCTGTTTTCTTGGTAGGTATAGATCCAGTGAAGAAAACTGTGAGCTCTTCACTTTCAGGAAACCTGTTTTTAATGAAGATCAAGCTGATCCGTACTGATTGGTAGTGCAAAGTTTAGAATTTTTTTGTCAATATACGGTATTAGGGGTCCATCATTCCTCTGCCCTCTTTTCTTGCAAACTAAATGGAGGCTTTTATTCTAATACTGTAAAAGGTATTATGTACTCTTTATTGACATAATTCACTAGCGGTATTTATAGCATAATTCTAAGACATGGTAACACTTGACCAAAGTACAAACAAAACTGGTATCTAATGCCTCTCGTCAAAACCAGACATTTGCTGTAATATAAGTAAAAGCATACAATAAAACTGCAGAAACTCCCAGTTGAACTTATTTTGGTTCCTTCACTAAAAGAAAGAAAACCAAGAGCGTGCTGTGTTACAGTACTACTCTTTTTCTCCTAGAACATGTAGGGACTACATTAACTTTGTTTGCTATTTGGGCAAGCTGAATCAGTTCTGTGAGAGGTCAGGTGGTTTATTTAGACGTGGCACAAAGTGGCAAGAGTTTATGTTCAAGGAATGAAGGAATATGGGTGCCTTTTCTGGTGTCAGCAAGCTGGTATATGTGATTGACTTTGTAAAATTCGACCCATGGTAGAATTACATGCTGATAAAGGTTAAGATGTATTGTTTTCTGAGTTGTTCAATGTCATTGACTGACTATGAAGGACTGAGGAAGTTACATTTATCACAAATTGTACTCTAATTTGGATACATTTGGATACATCTTATAATTAATTGCAAGACACTCAGGCAGGAATTTTTAATAGTTAAATAATGAATGAAAACAGTGCAAGATCTGCATTTCATTTTGTGTTGCAGAGATAAGTGGAATTATTACATCTGTACATTTTTAATTATTCTGACGAAGTATCCCACATATTATGATTATGTACCTTAAAAAAATACACAAAGAGTAGTTTAGAGAATGTCATAGAATCATAGAATAGTTTGGGTTGGAAAGGGCCTTAAAGATCATCCTGTTCCAAGCCCGCTGCCATGGGCAGGGACACCTCCCACTAGATCAGGCTGCCCAAAGCCCCATCCAACCTGGCCTTGAACACCTCCAGGGATGGGGCAGCCACAATGTCCCTGGGCAACCTGTGCCGGTTCCTCACCACCCTCATTGTAAAGAATTTCCTTCTTATGTCTAGTCTAAATCTTCCCCTCTCCAATTTGTAGCCATTTTGTATTTAGTGATAGGAGAAGGGGGAATGACTATAGGTAATAACTATGGCTATAGGTAAGAACTTTGGTAAGTTCTATAAGTAAGAATGGCTTTAGGTAAGAACTTCAGAAGTTAAAAAAATCAAAGGTAAGCATGGATGAAGGGATAATGCTGTAATGCTCCTTATTAATTCTTTGTTGTGTTGAAGGGCTACTGAACAATGTTAATACTTTTCTGATGCTGTTTTTCCTACTGTAATCAATTCCTGAGTTCCAGGAAAAGTACAGATTGAAGAAATAGCCCTTGGCAATGAAAATGTCAGGGCTCATATTTCATGGTAGTCTTTTCCATTAAGATTGGATCTGCCTTTGAGAGTGATGTAATACTCAGGTATTTTACACTGAGTTCTTATCTACACTAGAACAGTGGTTGCATAAAAGTGGTCTGTGGGCCATGGTTAGCTTATGTGCAAGTATCTTGCAGAACTCTGTTAAACTTATTTAAACATGTTGAATTTTGTCACATGAATCTCATTAAAACCTTCAATAAAAGGCAAGTTACTTTTTCTTCCTGATTGTTTACAGCATCCTGGGAACATTTTCCTGTTTTAATTTGATGTAAAATTGTACAGTAACTCACAAATAACGTTGAGTGTTGATAGTGCCATAGTTAAAAAAGTCTAAGAATCACTGTGCCAGACGCAATTGGCATCTGCAGCACTTTAGGATCTCCAGAATGCTGCTAGCTTAGCTTAGGAAGAAGAGAAATCATCATACAGTTAGGACATACATAATTTTATTTGAGCAGTGTGCTAATGTAATGCTTGTTGCTTGTCATTGCTATTCTCAAATTAGGTTTTTCACTTAAAATGTCCCTTAATTATTTTTGCTACATTCATTAATCTTTTTAGTATGATAACGGTAAGATAAGGAACATTAGAAAGTAATATTTGTATATGTTTCCTTGATTGATATATTTGCACACACTAGCAAGTGTTTTCAACATTTTGATCTAGATATATTTAGAATATGAAGGAACTTCATTTATTGAGTGGGAATATCCTGATGCTATTGCTGCGGAAGATAAAGATCTTTTGTGATCTTAATGATTCAGTGATTCTGTGATCTTAAAATACCATAAACACCACCAGAATAGCAAGATTTTTAATTCAATAGGAGAATAGTTTGGATAATACAGGATACTTCTGAAATTTTTTTGGCAGTTCAGAGAAGTGCATTTTTTACATGCAAGTGTAAATGAGGTAGCAGCTGACAAGACTGGAGATACATAGAAAAATCAAATGCTGTCACTGAAAAGCTACATCTTTTGCTTGTAAATGACATTTACAAATTATAATTTGCAAAGACAACTATTATATGATAATAATTTAAAAAAAGAAACAATTTTAAGTGAACATTTCAGATCTGCATATTCCATCTTCAAAAAGAACAGTAAGCAAATTTCTGTCTTTACACAGCAGAAATAAAATGGAGTTTTCTGTATGTGTGATACTGTAATTCAAATATTTATCTACAATATGTTAAATATGAAAATGGACATATATGATAAAAGTGAGCTTTTATTGCAGTACATCCGTCAGGCACTTAATTGCTTCACATCATTCAAGCAGCAGTGTACCCTCCATGGTGGATCTAAATAAATTCTCTGTTCTTTAGTGTTACAACATGTTAAGTGTGCAGAAAGATACCATGTTCTATGTCTGTCTTAGCCTTTGACAGCATCAGCTGTCAAAAAAACCTCTCCCTATGAACGTATTAATCCTTTTTGTTGTTTTTATTCATTTAAACAGGATGCCAAACATCTCACAGTCTTTGACTATGAAAGATCTTGAGTTAGCTGAAAAGTTTATCTAAGGTCTGTTTTGTGGTTAGAATAGGCCACTTATCTGAGTCATTGCAAAAGTGTCAGCTTATGGAAGAGGAGCACAGTTGCCCCAGTTTTCATCAGCTTTATATGTTTGAAAACGGCAACCTGAGTTCACAATCTCTTGAAAGTACAAGGGCTGTGAGTGAGAGCTACTGCATCAACCAAGGTTATATTGGGTTGTTAAATCTAGGTTAGCATCAAGATTTTTGTCTGTGTTAACCTGTAACCCATGATACCAGAATCTTGATAAATCCCTAATTTGAAAAATCCTTCATTTCTTTCACTACTAGTCCTATCTGATATTTTGGGACAAGATAGGATGAGACTAAACTGGTAAAAGGAGGGAAGTGTGACCTTAAAGGCAGGTGATAAAGGCATCCAGAGTGACCCATACCACATTCTTGGAGAGCTCAGTGGGTGGTGAGCGTGCCCTGCCAGTTGTCTGTCATTAAGGGGGTTGTTTATGTAGCTGTTGAGAGACAGTCATCTTGGAATGTCACTAGATACTGTACAGTATCTAGGTTGTCTCATATACATGTAAGAAAAACTTGAGTTAACAGCTTTATGAATAATTTACATGCTTTTAGGCTCAAGTTTCTCTCACGTTCTTCTTTTGGTTTCTTTTAATTTGGTTTAATGTGCTTATAAATAATGCCCTAGAACTATAATAATTCAGTCTTAAGAGATGAAGATTGTCACTGAAGTGCTGAACTGCTAGATTGTGTCTCTGTTTAGTATAAATGTGGGGTTCTTCTCTGGCACAATTTTATGAAGAGGACCCTGAAATCCTATATTTTCAAGATTTAATCAAAACAGATTCTCAGATGCATGTATCTCGTGTTAACTAGTGTTAAACGTTTGCGTTATGTGTGGTATTTAATTTAAAAATAATTTTATTTCACTAAAAACAACACTGAACTGTCCATTTGCTGGGACTTAGTAAAACCAAAAGTAGAGACTGAGACAAACTGTAAAAATAAACTGTGAGAAAATTAATTGTTGTCTGATCATTGCATACTCAGTGATGGTTTGGATGCAGATATCTCTCATAGCATCTGGAGTCTGTTGTGAAATGGAGTTTCAGAACTGAACATGCTAGTTACAAAATATCTTGAAAGACTGTGACAACAGAGTTTAACTAGCATAAATATAGTTCATTTGCTTGCAAGATGAATAAATAGATTCTGAGAATTCAGAGATTTCTGAGACCTTCATTTATTTTATTGAAATACCCAGTATTTTACATTTACCCCCTTAACGTCCAGTTACTCTGCTTGCTCTATAGACCTGTCTGCATCCCACATCTTCTCTGGGGACAAAAGGCAGTGGCTTATCATATACAGCTACAAAAAGCCTCAGCTTATCTCACAGCAGTTTTTGTACTACCGTTGACTGGTTTTATACCAAATCCTGTAGCATGAATAAACCTTAAAAAAAAGCATGGGATAACGTTAACAGATTTTAATCTTAGAGTAAATATGAGATTAAAAAACACTGTGCAGACATTATTCATTTCCTTATTAAGTTTCCTGCCTGTTACACTGGAACAGCACAAAGTGCTATTGTCACAGATTTCTACCATGTTTATCACAATCAGCTTAGGATTTGACTAACTGGGAATTTTTTGTTTGTAAAATATGTAATTGGTGGCTTGTTATCTGAACTGTAGTTGGTTTTGGGTCTGAACCTCACGCTGAATCCTTATTGTGATCAGTGACCAGAAGGAAATACAGTAACTTTTAAAGGGATTAAGGAAGTCTGCAGTATCATGTTGAATCACTGTTTGTTAGATGAGACTGTTAAAAACAAGTGAATAGTATTGAGTCTACATCCCCATTTGCACCTCCATTTAAGGTGGCACAAAAATGTATGTAAACTGCCTAAATGCATTGCATTCTGTTAAGGAAACATCTAATATACAGTCACTTAAAAGAAAACAAAAACCACCCAAATCACATTTCAAGTAAGCAACCTTTCTTAATTTTGTATTTTCTCTTACCAGGTGGGATTGCTGCAACTTATTTCATGAACAAATGAGCTAGAGAGGTGAGCGTGTGTGAATCTCATGAAGTTCAACAAGGCAAAGTGCAAGGCCCTGCACCTTCATCGAGGCAATCCCAAGTACATTGCGGGTAGGGTGGAGAATGGATTGAGAGTTGCCCTGAAGAGAAAGGTCTGGGTGTGTTGGTGGATGAGAAGCTGAACATGAGCAGGCAATGTGCACTCGCAGCCCAGAAAGCCAACTGTATCCTGGGCTGCATCAAAAGAAGCGTGGCCAGCAGGTTGAGGGAGGTGATTCTGCTTCTCTGCTCCACTCTTGTGAGACATCATCTGGAGTAATGTGTTTAGTTCTGGAGTCCTCAGCACAGGAATGACATTAATCTGTTAGAGTGAGTCCAGATGAGGGCTATGAAGATGATCATAGGGCTGGAGCATCTCCCATACAAGGACAGGCTGAGGGAGTTTGGATTGTTTAGCCTAGAGAAGAGAAGAGAAGAGAAGAGAAGAGAAGAGAAGAGAAGAGAAGAGAAGAGAAGAGAAGAGAAGAGAAGAGAAGGCTCCAGGGAGACCCTATAGTAGCCTTCCAGTACTTAAACAGGGCCTAGAGGAAAAATGGGGAGGGGCTCTTGATCAGGGAGTGCAAGGACAGAACAAGGAGTAAAGATTTTAAACTGAAAGAGGGTAGATTTAGATTAAATATTAGGAAGAAATTTGTTACTGTGATGGTGGTGAGGCACTGGAACAGGTTCCCCAGAGAAGTCATGGATGCCCCATCTCTGGAGATGTTGCCACATTGGCTCAGGCTTTGAGCAACCTGATCTAGTGAAAGATGTTCCTGCCCATGGCAGGGGGTTGAAACTGATGATCTTTAAGGTCCGTTCCAACCCAAACCATTGTATGACCCTGTGATTCTATGAATATAAAAAATAATCGTTGCTTATTTGTTCGTGTTCTCTAACTGTTCTTCTCCTATGAACCTTTCCCAGTGTAAAAGTTTTTTCCCCCATTTATGTTTCACCTCACTCTTTCTATCTGTATCCAAATAATCCTAAATCTTACCAATGTGTTCAGGCTCTCCTGCCTCCTTTAATTTTTTGATTGAGCTATTCCAGAATAGCTTCAGTTGTTTGAGTTTTCAACTACTGGTTGAAGAAGAGATAGAAAGTGTTGTGATGAGTCCTAGCGTACCTATGTGATTATTCACCAGCGCTTTAGGACTTGAATTTCCAAACATGCTTGTGTGTTTGTAATCTTACTGAATTCAATTGGACTATTAATAAATCAAATCTTTTTCTGTAAGTAATAAAGCTTTATATTGTTGTTTATATTGATACAAGTAAAACAGACCAAAAGCACAAGGAAGAACAGTGTATCAAAGCAAAACATGTTTCTGTCTTCTAGACATTTGAGGATAATTAACGGTATTTGCTTGCTTCTGATCATTCTTATTATTTCATATGGTATGTGACAGCAGCTTCACAAACAAACCAGTAAGGGCTTTTGCGATGTAATTTTTTTAAAATATATCATGGTAGGATTTTCTAACAGGGCTAATATTTTTAATGATCTATCACTAAAAACTTGACAGTTTGGGATGTAGAATTTTGGGATAATATTGGATATTATATGTATATATGTGTATGGGTCAAACTGAGATCTCCTTTGTTTGCATAGTGAATTAGAATCAATAGAAGGTGAAAAGAGTAGCTTCTGTAGTTTGTACAGGTCTAGAAATGAAGGTTATTGACATGTGGATTCAAATATGGCACTGAACAAAAATGCAGCCAGCCATTGCCCAAGGTCAATCAGTGTTTCAAGACAGAATTTCAGAAGACAGCTCATGAGTAACAGATTACAAAGGAAAAAGATGAACTTGGGAGGACATACATCTAACAGTTCTGAAGGTTATTGAAGAACCTCCTAGCTACTGTAGAACACAGGGGGATTTTGATTGCAGGAGCCAGAAAGAAGTACATGTTTCTTGAAAGGAGTCAATTTTAGAAAGAAAAATATCATAGATACTGTTGTAGGATTCCAAACAATGCTTATGGGAAGGGAGAAAAGTGAGACAGAGACTTTATTCTTTTGTCTCTGCACGTGTATTTATCCTGCTCACTGAAGTAATGATTTTTAAACCTTAGAATGTAAACATGCTCCCCCTGCATACTCTAACATCTTGGAAGAAAACTATGTCAGAATGAAATTGCCGCTAAAAAAAAATCCAAACAAATAGGAGTTAATAATTGAACAGAAGGTGCCACTTGTGTGGAGGGGGAGAACACACTCTGAAAACATCTTCTGAAGACAGGTCAAGAAAAAAGTGTAGTGAAGCATAAAAGCAAATATTTTAACTAAGTAAGAGCAGACAGGAACCCTGGCAGCATTCTCTGAAACCCTACCAGTTACAATCACCTTATACTCAGAAGCACTAGTTAAAAGGAAAGAAAAATTCTTATGACCGGGAGACTACTTAAAAGTTCTGTAGACAACCTGAATAAAACCACTAGGTTTTAGGTGAAAACAGTGGCTTGTATTCTGCTCCTGTCACCCATGGAGTTTCCCAGTATTTGACTTCCTTTATTTATTTATGAGGAAAATAGCTATAATTCTAGTCAGGAGTATTTTTAAATGGAATACTTTTGTTTATGAAATATATATACAAAGTCTTGCTTCCCTAAGCATAATAGAAATAAATCACAGTATATTTCTTTTTCAGTTTTTGAACCCCTCTGATAACTCCTGTGTAATGCAAAGCATCATGTGCTTGCCCTCAAAGCTATGCAACTGTTCTGTATATTTATTTGTATAGTAGACTAGTAAGCTCCTTGCAGGGATGTTTTTCTGTCAACCCCAGGGTAAACTTCCTTGCATGTTTTCTGTTTTGATTAGTGTTAATATTGCCTGAGAGTGTCATCCTACATTTCACAGATACTGCTGTAGAAAGGAACACTTAATTGCTTTTTTTTTCTGCTGTTTTCTTTTCCTGGAAGGAATGCACTGAGTACAGTTACCAAACCTAAACAAAACGATTGATAAGAAACCTTAATAGCAGCAATCTTTTAGACTTTTTTATTCTTCTTCAGTCCCGCTAGTTAGAATTACTTGTGTCTTTGCTTGAAAATGGGGAAATTTAGTTTTGTAGTCATATGGATTTTTTCAGCAAATATGAAGATAAGAAGTTGATTTTTTAGCATTTTACTTGAGTGATGATAAAAACATGCCTCTGTATCATAAACTCTTATCCTTATCTACAGCTTCTTTTTTTCTGCTTGAACTGATGGAGTACTTCTTGACCTTTTATGAAGGCAATGGATGTTTTAGCATTGACTTAATAAGAATTAAGATTTCAACCAGGATTACTGGGTTTGATTTTATGCAACCCTAATTCTATTATATTTCTGACATGCAAGATATAGCAGTTTCCCTCTCTTTCCCTTGCCCTTGGACCATTCCAGCTGCAGCAAGTGTGCAGGAGACTCAGAGGCCTTAATTCTTACACAAGCAGCACTTTGCTTTGTGTTATGTTGTTACAGAGAGATGCACATCTCCATTGTTGTAGAGAGGAATCTTCTCCTCCTATAGGGTACAAAAGACAGTCTCCATTGATCACTGTGGTACAGCAGGTGTACTTCCTTGCAAACTGATCTTTTTTTATCTCATAACTTTAATTAAGATGAAGTTTTCATAAGATGTGCTTTCTTTAAACTGTACATATTTCTCATAAGAGAGAAAGTACATTATAAAAAAGGCCTATGAAGGATGCTTAAAGGATGTTTTGAAATGAGAAACATGAGCAAATATGGATCTTGCTTTAAACATTAAAATATTTATGCAGTGGAACGACCAAAGCCAGTATGTTGAAAACAGTATTTTAGACACTATATGCACATTTCATTCAAGCAGATTGATTTAAACCTTGTAAAACGGTTTTATGCAGTAGCAAGGTTATTAATGATAATTAAAAATAATATGTAAGTTATTGGTTTTGTAGAACATATCCACCCTTGATAAGTGAAAGACAAGTAAATTTAAGTTTGGATGTGCTCTTTGGCTTTATATCTTAATATAGTTCTTCTCCCTTTTTCCCCCTCATTTTTATGGAATTCAATTTTAACAATTTCAGGCTGATTAATAGCAGACTTTGGAAGACCAACCCATTATTAATTTCTTTGAATTTGTGTACTTGCTTGAGCTTTTAAAATGTGTGGCATACAATGAATCTGATTAAATATTCCATTGGTACAGTAAGCTAATAATGTCTTGTTTATAAAATCACTTATTTTCTAACATCTGCCAAATTTAATAAAAAGAGATTGCAACATAAAGTATTTCCTGACTCACCCCCTCTTTGCCTTGTGAGATAAATTGTGATCATGTGGGGAAATACAGAAACTTAAAATAATAAAAATTGTCCTTGCTAGCAAACTGAATTCAGGAAGCTGCTGCATAAGTAGTTTGCAGCCTGCTAAAAATGACTGAACTTCACAGCTGTGGAAGCAAGCTTATAGTCTCCCTGTCCAAGTTCTTCTATTCAGCCACCTCTGAGCAAGCAGCTGTATGATTACTCAGCTTGCTCTATTCTAAGGATGGATTGCAAGACTTGGCATTTTGATTTGAGGAGATGAATGGGAAACTGCAGGATGCGAACTGCAGCATGTAAACTTGTAGCAGATCAGCTGTTTTATGGTAAGTGCCTCTGTGCATGACCTTACACTGCTATACTTTGTGATAAAGGTGATGAGTCTGCCTCACTAAATGATTATCCGCATTGCATGAACCATAAAATGGAAATTCTAGGCATTTGCCTTCTTCCACTGAAAGAGCAGCGATGTGCCAGTCATGGAAGCATACACAATGCACATCTTTGAATGAAACAAGTTCTATTTTATTTTAACAGAGAGTAACCCCTCTTCCTTTGCTGCAGCAGAATACACTGTACATAGCTGCATAGCCCACAAGAATGTCGAGAGACTGAGGAGGGTCTTCTGAGGGAATTACAATGGCATCAGAAGACCAAAGTTTCTTCTGCATAAATTCTTACTCTTCCCTTCATAATTTCTGAGAGAGGAGATGCTCTTCCCTCAATTGTTGTTGCCTGTTTGCATCAAAAACGAACAAAAAGTACAAGGTTCGCCTGCAGCATGTGTCTTGCCTGAGTTAATATTGCTACGTTATCTTATGTGTTGTCACAAGAAGAAACTCTATTGCAGTGAGAGAATATTAGTGTTTGTTTAAAAAAAATTGTGTCTTTCACTTATTAGAAGTTAATTCTGAGGATATGTGATCTGTCCTGAAGGTGCAGACACTTCTGAACTGAACCACACTGCAAATATACCACAACAAGTATGTTGAAATGATGCCGTGTAAGAAATAATAGTTAAAATGCACGTCTTGTGAAAATTTACCAGTTGAAAATATGAATGTCTTATTGAAATATACTGCCTCCATACATTTTTACTTATTTCCTTTTTATTCGGTTAGAAAAAATAAATTTGCAAGGTTTTCTTTCCTGTTAATACTGCAGCAGTAACACAGCTATAATGAGTGAAGTGAAGCCTATTGTCTGTTTCATAGAGCTAGAATAATTAGCAAGCTTTAGTGTTTCAGTAAAAATAAATTTTTTTTTGCAGAAATTGTAACTGGCAGTAGCTTCTGACAGTTAGACAGAAATCTCTTTTCAGATTTCCTTATGCACCTGCATAGCAAACTGTTGGAAAAAGGTTTAAGCATGGAAGTCATGATATGTGATAAACAGGGATGACAATGTACTGGTTTAATTTAGGCATAAAATGTGACAACCTGCTGTGCAATCTGATCTGTACAGATAGACCTCAAGGCTGAATGGAGACTGGTTTAAGAAATTGTCCCACGTGGATTAGTCATACACATTAATATGTACAATAAATTTTGTTAGGAATGGATTTCTGACCTAAACAAATGGGGGAAAGTAATTAGTCTTTAGTAGAGTACCTGACACAAGGTATACATTGTGTGGCACTGATTTTTTTTTTTTTTTAAGTTGCCATCATATCTTTTATTTTTTTTTTAATTTGTCTTTAATTTCATCGTCAAGATTAAAATGAAACAGAGGAAAAAGGTAGCAATATTAAGTGTATGATGAAGACATTTTTCTTGTTAGAGAACTAGATGCTAGGAAAGCGTTTTTCTTTTCAGTCTGCTGCTATGGAACAAATGCAGAGAAAACTGAATTTGGCTTTGAGGACTGTGTATTCTGAAATTAAGAAATTGAGTAAATATTTTAATGGCACATCACTGTTTGAAAATTTACTTTATGGCATCAAAGATTATTCCAACTTCAGAATTTCAAGAGAGAAATGTAATAAACAGCCTTACACTAACTGGACAAAAATTTAATTATTAATAACCTTTCTTTTACTTAAAAAGAGTTCCCAAATACTTGGCAGGTTGTTTTGGAATTTGGGACAGGAACCTCTTGTTTGTACCTATTTGAAAAAAAAGAAGCTTTTGGGTTTTTTTAATGCTATTTAAAATTCTTATATTTTGCAGCTCTGGGAACAGCTGTTGATGAGTAAGGCCATGATCAGAGCTGTTGATGGGAGGCCCATGCCCAGGCCTCTTCTTTCTATTTTGAGATAGATTTGTGTTTCAGTAATAATTTTAGTATTTCTCTTTTTCTTTGAAGATAGTTCGTCATCTACACGGTCAGCTGCCCTTTATTTCATTCCCCATAGCACATAAAATTACGTAGGACTTGATGTCAGTTCTAAAATATTCACTGCATGTAATTGTTCTACTTCATATGTATAGAAGCTTATAGAGTAGAATGCAAGATCAAAAATCACCTAAATTTTTTACTGTAATGTCTTCGAGTCTTACTTCTGTAATTGTAAGTACCAGCATGAAGTTCATCTTATCCCCCCCACATTCCTCGAAATTCAGGACCTTTGTGAGGTGTTGTTTCAAACACATCATCCTCATGTAGAAAAACGTATCTTGGATAGATATTCTTTTCCACCCTTCTCTAGATTTCTAAGTGGAGGGTTGCACACCTTACTTTGTGAGAAGTACTACATTTTAGATGTTTTCTTTCACCTGTTGCTGAAGAATTTGGTATTTTCTGTGAATCAACAGTTAACTACTCCTTGATGCCAGTTGTAAGGCAATGGCAGTAGTAACACGGTTCTAAACATATGTGATAAAATAATACTCAAAGTATTAATCCTTCTTTTAATGCTTGCTTATATTACCGTCATGCTTTGATTGGGGATTTGCAGTATAGCAAAATATAGGAAATATTCCTCTATAGAAAACAAAATAGCAAGGAAGTGGTTGGAAAGTGAGGGAAAAGTGAAAATTATCCCAGAGTTTCCTTGTACTACAGTATTCACCATCAGGTGACATTCATATGAGCTTTTTCCTTAGGTTTCCAAAGGATGAATTAGTTTCTTTCTTTTCACGAGCAACTATTGTCAATTTTCTTATAAATAAATAAAGGCATTGTGGTAAGATTTTGTTGAGTCTGGACAGTCACAAAAAGGAAATCCATATATCTAGACAAACTTGACATCTGGAGAGCTTCCTGAGGCAGTGCCATCACCTTCAATTCCTATTTTTTTCTGTGCTGGATCCCTGGTGAAATTATTCTGCACCGTTATTTCTAGTATTTTCAATCAGTAATGCTAGGACTAGTATAAGGACTCTCATACTGTCAGTCACTATAATTTTATCACTGCTTACTGCGTTTCAGGGCAATTACTTCCTATATATAGTATTCACCATATTTTGCAGTGTGCTGTGAAAACACAACAGGTCATCAGTGACAAGAATTCACGGTTTTTATTTGATTGTGACTTCATGAGGGAAAAAAAAGATCAAACCATTAAGTAATAGTGATGTGAACATATCAGGAGCGATGTGTGGCACAGGTATTTGTCACAATGTTTGTGATCTGTCAAATTTTATCCTACACAGGCCTTCAGTGAAGAAAATCTACCTGATGATTTCCAGCCCGGTGATTCTATGATTCTATGAATCCACATATATCGGACCTACATTTTGTCATGGGGTAGTGAGAATGATTCTGGGTTTAGTTTTTATGAGGGGTTCCTGACTGCAGATGTTTTCTGGCGTGTACTCACCATCTGACTATTTCCCATTTTAATGCCAGTTATAAGAAGTTCACTACTATTTTGTTAATTTAACTTCTTCTTTTAAAGAGTTTACTCGCAGCGTGTAATTAGTGCTATGTATTATACTGCAAGGAACAAATATGACTTCTACCGGGTTAGGTTTGTGTACTGTTTGTGTAGGTTTGGCTTGCTTTCCTTGTCATTATCTATTGCATCTTTCTATTTTATCACTAGATGGCAACATAGCTACACTCTGCATCGAAAATTGTAACCAGAGATGGGCTTTTTCTATTGCATTTTTCACAGCAGAGATTAAAAAATTCACCCCACCCCCAAAAATGGGGATATATGCATTCTGGCAGTTTCAGTAAATTGTTCCTTAATGGTGTGGGTCCTGGTATTACATTTTCTTATCTTATTAACTGTTGCTTTTTTAGACAACTGAAGTGCAGAATAATCAAGTAAGAGAAAATAAAATCACTCTATAAATTAACAGTCTTTTTTTCTTCCAAATAAGGGACCGAGACTATTGATTCATCTGAATCATCTCACATATGTGTGGTTATTTTGTGGAAACACATTTTACTGAAGCGAGTGGCACTTGTGTTCACATCTGGAGAACAGAATTTGCACCTTATTTGTCTTTCCAAATATTTAATTTACTGAGATGAGACTGGAAGTTAATATTATCTGTTGACAGAAAAACACCAAAGTAAGTTTGGGGTGTAACAACTTGTACTGAATAATGATATGCAACAGTGTCCTTAGCATTCCTCTTGAGAACACAGAGCCCAGTAGACCAATTAAAATTCTAGTCAGACTGGACACGGTGATTATTACTAGACAAGGTATGAAAACTGAAATTTCAATCTCAGTTTCTCAGGAGACATATTTTCCAGTGAAATGAGAGAAAAAGAAACGAGACCAGTCTTAACTGAACTACCAGTTTCTTTGGCTTTTGGAACACTGGACAGACTCAACAGTTTTGCACAGTATTTGGTAAACAGCCAGTGAGAGGCTCTTAGGCTTCTTAAGCTTCCTCTGAAACTAAGCAGCAGCTTAGCTGACTGAACATGAGCCAGCAGTGTGCCCCAGCGGCCAAGAAGGCCAATGGCATCTTGGCTTGTATCAGAAACGGTGTGACCAGCAGGTCCAGGGAGGTTATTCTGCCTCTGTACTCGGCACTGGTGTTCACTTTGGGGCCCCTCATTACAGGAAAGACATTGAGGTCCTGGTCCATGTCCAGAGAAGGGGAACATAGTAGGTGAAGGGGCTGGAGAACAAGTCTTACAAGGAGCGGCTGAGGGAACTGGGGTTGTTTAGTCTTGACGAGGCTGAGGGGAGACCTTACCACTGCCTACAACTGCCTGAAAGGAGGTTGTAGCAAGGTGGGCGTTGGTCTCTTCTCCCAAGTGATAGAACAAGAGGGAGATAGAGCCTCAAGCTGCGCAAGCTCAGCCAGAGAAGGTTCAGGTTGGATATTAGGAAAAAAAATTTCATGGACATGGTCATCGGGCACTTATTCAGGTTGCTCAGGGATGTGGTTGAGTCACCTTCCCTGGAGGTGTTTAAGGCATGGGCGGACAAGGTGCTGAGGGGCATGGTTTAGTGATTGATAGGAACGGTTGGACTCGATGATCTGGTGGGTCTTTTCCAACCTGGTGATTCTCTGATTCTATAAGGGGAGGTTCAGATTGGACATTAGGAGAAACTTCTTCATCAAAAGGGTTCTCAAGCACTAGAACAGGCTGCCCAGCAAGGTGATTGAGATACTATCCCTGGAGGTGTTTAAAAGACAGTTAGATAAGGTGCTTAGGGATAGAGTCTATGATTCTCAGGAAACTGAAAAGAGTTTGTAAGAATAGGAATAGGTTCTGTCCTATTTTATACATATATACATGTGTATATATATGTATGGGCTCCTCCAGAATCCCAAACTAGAAAGGTCATACTCTTCCCAGGTGTGCTTTATAGTGACCTTATTTTTTTTATAATTTCTGACAGTAGCAAAACAGAACTGCTCGGGTCTTAATCTTTGAACAAGTCATCTTCTTCAGAGATTCTGGCCTTTTGCACCCCATCACATCCATTATTATGCTATCAATTTAATTAATGAATCATATTACATCAACTGAATCTAGGGCAGTAATTGTGTAAAGCTATGCAGTGACTATGAACTGAAAAGTAACAAAAATCACTGCTGTGTCTCACTTAACTTGCATTATCCACACTCTCAGTTTCCTAGGAATGTCCATTGAGGAAACTTCTCAAGTCTGAAAGTCACTCTGGACTTGATGTATTTGAGCTACTAGAACTGTGTTCATATTGTTGTATATCCTAATAAGATGGTAGTATGCTGTATAGCTAGAACTGGGAGGACCTCACAGACTGTTGATCTGTGTAAAGAACCCATTAATTAATGCATTAATAGAATTTATTAATAATTCTATGGAATACACTGCTTGCCAGTAAGTGAAGCATTTAAGTATAAGGATATATGATGACATAGTGTGCTCTTTTTTATCTGATTCTCTAAGTTAGTTGTTTACTAACCTTACTATCATTTTCTGGTTTCATTGCTTAGAATATCTGCATTAGGGATGCATGTGGAACTGTCAATATGACGCATGCATACAGACACACTGAGTATATAAGAAACTAAGAATAATTCTTTCCAAACACTTAGAAATTCCCAAGAGTCATGACTATTTCTGTTGCCCAGTTTGGTAGCCTGCATCATTTATAATAAGCCTATTCCTACACGTAGACTATCGCTTTTCTGCCCCATTTTCTCATGCTGCTGATCAACACAACTCTTGGTGAATTATCAGTGGCCCTGATCATCATCTGCAACGTGGTTTGGTATTAGCTCTCACTAATCTGCTTTTGTCTACACGTTCCAAGTAGCTCAAAGGAGGCTGGCAAAGGCGAGGGTGTCTTCAGTAATAGTGAAAGCTATATTATTCCGTGGAGGAAGTGTTACAGCTACTTTGTTTTAACTCCATATACTCTTTGCTCAGTCAGATCTTTCAGTCAGGTGTAGTTCCCGGACTGCACTGAGATATGGAATGTGCCTGCTTTTGTAAGTTTATAAATTGAAGTCCAACTGCAGGCAAATTTTGATCTTTTTTCTCTCTCATTTCATTTCATTTCATTTCATTTCATTTCATTTCGTTTCATTTCATTTCATCATCTGTCTTCTGGAATTAGAGCAGAACTAGAAAATAATTTCTTTTAAGAATGTGACAATAATCATGTAGCCAAATTTCTTTCAGTTAGCCCAACAAGAAGTTTTCCTCATTGAAGTTTATCTGTTGCTTCTTCCATTTCC
This sequence comes from Coccyzus lansbergi, assembly GCA_033558105.1. NCBI lineage: Eukaryota > Metazoa > Chordata > Aves > Cuculiformes > Coccyzidae > Coccyzus > Coccyzus lansbergi. Next base: position 180,850 of record JAUMJK010000452.1, read on the forward strand.
AGATTAGAGACAGTCAATGGACCTGCAATATCTGATGACATTGTAGCAAAAACACACAGAAAGCCAACAGTAGTTGAGAATGCTTTGTTCTATATACTCCTTTTCTAATTCCAAGATCCAAACAATCATTTCCTAGCAAGGAAAATTACACCTTACTCTGTTGTCCCCAAAACAATGCCCTCTCTGTGAAATGGTCTGCATGTTTTCCAACAACAGCCATTTTATTATCAGATTTTGGAACTTGTTATACAAATGATGGATTCAAAACTTACACAGAAACAAAAGTTCCCTCAGATGTTTTGACCCAACGCCTCCATGACAATTTAGCTGATGTGGCTTTAACAGCTAATGGAGTAATATTTTTAATAAATGGTAGGTTTTAAAACAAAAAGTTAACATTTTTTTAAAAAAAACATAGAACAGAACGTAAGCTTCCCAGAAATGAAATAACTGGAATGGAATCAAGATATTGGTTTTCATCTATCCACGGTAGGTAAATTATCTATAGTTCTCATTTGACAGTTAAAGTATGGATGGTCATCACTAAATGCCTGGATTAATCTCTTTTAGATCTGCTTTTCATTGATGTAATTCTGGGTCTGGAGTTGCAAGTGACCAGACAGAAACATGTTTATTTAAAGAACATTTTGAAATAAGGTCTGCACACTGTCTGTGGCTCTCACTGCATGAGCTCATACAGCCTGATGAAATCATTTCTAGGATCACAGTTTAAGTTTGTAAATTAATTTCAGTGAAGTTCTCCAATTACATTAGATGAAAATGTATCTCAGGACATCTTGATTTCTTAATGTGCACTCTTGTTATAAACTTTACTATTTACCTAATCATTTTGTCTTTTTTTTTAATAGAGTGGAAAACAATTAAGTACTTTAGCAGTGTGGACATCTACTAAAGTTTATCTTGGATATAATGAAATTTCCAATAAAATAGGAGATATATCAAACTCAGTGAAGTTCTTGAATTTTTCAAACACTGATTCTCTATCTCCAAAAGCCGTGAGCTATGACTCAGTCCCATCTGAAATTACATTGTTGCTGCTCTGCAGTGGTTGCAGCTTCTCCAGATTTTTTTTCTGGGAGCTTATAATGAAGACGGACAATTTGAGGGTTAAGAAATTTTTTCTGACCCATTCCTTGTAGTCCTTCTATGAGGATGACATACATAAGTGCAGTCTTATCATCTGGGCTGTTGTGTGGTGACGTGAACATTTATTATGCCTATAAAAACAACACAATGGATATTTCCAAGTATCTGGATCAAAACTTTCTCTATCAAAAACATCTTGTGGCAGCACTATTCACCAGATTATTCTTGGTCGAGTATGTTATATTTTAAGTAATTATTAAGTATTTTTTTAGTAATTAAGTGGTAAACTAAAAGAAATTTCAAGTAAGAGATCACTGAAAAGATCACTTTCTGTAAACAACAGTAGTAGAATAATGTTTATTAATTTCATTGGTCGTTAAGACTGAAAATTATTTGGTTTAGATGGACAGACATACCAAGAAGAGAGTTAGAAAACTGTTATTCTTCATGTTAGTCTGCAGCCCTGTCAGTAAGATTCTAACCTGTACCCCTATTCAATGTGATTCTAAGGAGAAAACTCTTGCTTTCAGCCTTAGCATTTGTTACATGAACTTGATGATTTTTGTCCAGTTCTGTTTGACTACAAGTTTAATGGTGTGATAGGTCTGATTTTTCTCAAGAGAAGGTGACTAAAGTTGCATTTCAATAGCTTTTTCAGTACATCAAAGAGAGATTATTTTGCAACTTTCTAATTTTTTAAGGTACTCCCTTTCAGATTATAATCACAGTATCATTGAAAATACCTGGAATTCCTAAGTAGAACGGAACTGTCATTAAGAAAAGTCCATTATTGCAGTCTCAGGAAACCCCTCCAAGTCTTTTCCCAAGGCAGTTGCTCATCTTTAGCTGGCTACTAAAGGAGAATTCAACTGAGCAGACGCCAGTCCCTCTATAGACAATAAGTCTTTTTTACAACTTGAGTCACATGGCAAAGGTACAGAAGTCCCATCTCAGTCCATCTCTATGAAGGTCACTACCACAGCTGTGTCCTGCAAAATTTTACATGAAACTTGAGAGATCTAAGAACTATAGTTTTGAGCTGTTGTTGTAATCAAAATGCCCTCTGAGAGTGCAGGATCACATAGAAAAACCCTCTCAGGCAATATTAGTCAGCTCCAAAGGCCATGATAAAGATTCGTTGGTACAAGGCTTGCAAGATGAAGCAATTAGGCTTATTGGAGACTCGGTCTTACCTACTGATGCATCTTATGTGACAGTGAGATTGGATCCTGACAAGGTAGCTTGAGAGTCAAGGTTATAATTGCAAATACAGTATCAACTGAGAGACTATTTAAAAAGCACAAGAAGCAGCTAGGTAAAGTATGGCAGAACTGCTGGCCTAACTAATGCACAGGGTAGGTGGTCAGACCAAGGGTCCTGGCAAGATTTCCAAAGAGAACTTGATAAATATTTCTGCCAAAAATATTAACCTCAAGATACCACAGAAAGGTATATTGACAGTGCCATGAGAGGAGGTCAAATGAGAGTACCGCAACTGTTTTGTTGGTGGTCCTTTTCAAAAAGAAGTCAGGCTTACAAAGGCTTACAGAAGACTATACCCAAGTACCATGTCAATACTGACTCAGCAAGGAGAAGCAGAAGGAAACACATTAATCAGTCTTCCAGTGAGAGAAAGAGTTTCTGTCTTACGGCCACTGCAATTTCCATAGCCTGTGTGGAGATGAACCACAGAAGTACTGTGTTACTTCCCCGGCATGGGCAAGAGACAACTCTGTCCAAATGGGAAGACAGGTTGAGCTTCTGGCCTTTTTACTTTAAGGACTGTGGGATGCTTAATATAGAAGTGCACTTTAACATACTGTAGGTATAAATAGATCTGCATGACTCAAAATCAGGTCCAGCAACATACCCTACTATAATAATAATTATTATTATAATAATTGATAATGATTGAACTCAAATGTGAAACCAAAGTATACAGGAGATAGAAACAAGAACAAGCTACCAAGGAGACAGAACAGGGAAACCCTAAGCTTGGCTGTTATTGAAACTGACAAGGGATAAGAAAGTTAACAAGAAAGATTTCCATAGGTGCATCAAGAGCATAGGGAAGAAAATAGAAATGTTGCGCGCACTGCTGGATCAGGCTGGAGATCTACTCACTAAGGATAAAGAGAATGCTGAAATATGCATCAAGAGCAGTGAGACCAGCAGGTTGAGGAAGGTTATTCTCTCCCTCTACTCCGCTCTCATGAGACCTCACCTGAAGTACTGCATCAAAAATATTTGTGTCCAATTCCAATATCCCCTTTCCAAATGAATGTAAAAATATTAAGAAGGCTTAACAAAAATATAACAAAAATTATCTGGTAAATGAAGGAAAAGTTTTGCGATCTGATGCCTAAAATTAACTTGTTTCATGTTTGATAAAGGAAAGTGGCCATTGTTCTCAACATTTTCATAATGCTTGCAACTCTGCACAAGAAAACAAATACTACTTAATGTCAAGCTTAAGTGTTTTTATCAGGCTTAAGTGTTTTTATCAGATATGCTGTAGGAACTAGGAAGGTAGGGTGCTCCCAGTACACAAGGACCAAACCAGTCTCTGTGAAGTAATAGCACATGTGTTTTCTCTCTCCTTTGAAGCACCAGGTGAGCACAGATTCCCACTAGTAATGAGCAGACTGCTCAAAGTGCATGAATGAGATTCATTTCTGGAGGGTTTCCTGAATAACTAAAGTTTGTGGGATTTTTCATGTTGGCTGCCCTCTAGAAAGTCACATTGATTTTGAGAGGTAAGTTTTAACATTGTAACCAGTTGAAATAAATGCTAGCACAGTGGTACTTTTAGCCTTGTATACATCACTTAATAATTGATTTATGAAATGTTTCTTTTGCTGCATAAACACACACAAATAATTGAAATATTTATCTTTTAGAGTTGTGTACAGATTAACATAGCTTATAACTTCTGAGGAAAAAGCATAGTAGTTTGGTTTTAAATAAAATAGCCAATATTTTGTACCACCAATTCTCATTATCATCCCTTGGAAAGCCAGCCTGATGTCAGTATCTTTATCCTGTCTTGGGGCAGTGGGATGGAGAAGATGACCCTCTATGGTTTGTTCAGCCTTATTTTCCTATAAATGTCTGAACTGTTTATATCCACAACTGGATGTACAGTACTATTAATTCAAACTTCTTTTTTGTTCTGAGATTTTTGACATATCAAAGAGTTGAGGAAAGTAAAAGCACAGCCAACAATCTCTTTTACATTTAGAATTAGTTTTAAACTACCTTAAAATTCTTCCCCTACTCCAGCCTTTTCATATTTCTTTAAAAATCCACACCCTTAGAAAATTCAGTAACAACCTGAAATTACTGGGAAAGGGATTTTTTACATTGATAGAGTTCAGAATACCAAAACAATAGATGAAATATTGTTGCACAAATAATAATTCTGAAAGTGTCAAATAATGCAAAATCATTTGCATGTTTGTGCACTTCTGAAGTATTAAATGAAGCTAATTTCTACAGATTATTTTTTCTTTGTCTTTTAGACCTGTAGATGTAGTCTGTGAAAAACACGATTCCACTGCCTGACAAATACCTGGGTAAAACACTGAATTAAGAGATGAAAGAAGATATGACATACTGTCTTATGAAACTGAAGTGCTTAAAGGGGGCCTGCAAGAAAGCTATGGAAGGGTCCTTTATAAGAGAGTGGAGTGATAGGATGAGGGGGAATGGTTTTAAACTGGAAGAGAGGAGATTTAGATTAGATATTAGGAAGAAGTTCTTTACTGTCAGGGTGGCGAGGCGCCTGTTTGGATCAATACAGAAAGCTATTCAAATTTTTTTTTAATTTCTCAGATACTTTTTAATTCCTCTGGAATATCTGCAGAAACATTATCTATTTCTGATCCCAACAGGTTAATGGGCATTTCTTGTCGTTCAGAGTTGCACCCATTGTGCATAATATAAAGAAACTGGAGACTGTAATTTTTCTGTTACCCACAGTTTTAATTACTAGTTCTGGGTAATGCTGATAGCAATAGTTGGCTATGAATCTCCAGAAAGTAGTGTTGTTTTTAAGTTGACTTTTAATAACATAAGGCAATTTAAACTCTGAAAGAAAGACTTGCTGCTTATGCTTTTAAGTAATGGAGAAGAGTGGCAGGTTGAAATCTTTCTGTATAAACAATTGACACTATCAAGGTAAATAAAAATAGAAGGTTTATTGACCGTTGATTTTTAATTTCATTAGGAAAGTTCTGTGGAATCCAACAGATAAGGACCATTAAGAGTGACAGGTTTCATTTGAGTTGGGCTGCATATGAAAAAGAGGAACAAAGTGTGGCATTCAATATCTGCATAAAACTTCTCCTTTTTTAGATAATCTATCACGACTGGAATAAATGTAGCTGCCTAATGGAGTTTCATTATGAAGAGTATTTCCAGCTTGTTATTTCCTTATAAGTAAACTGCTGATAACTTGTGAGGCATGAAGAAGACTTCTGCCAAGGTCATGTAAGGATATGAAGCTGCAGAAAGCATCCAAGTCATATGTGAAGAGTAATGTTATAAAATCCTAATGTTCCTTTTCGCACACAGTACAGGTATCTTTGGTTTCAGTGGGTGCTGCTGCACCACATCAGTGCTGTAATTGCAAGATGCTTTAAGACACCTTAGAATAAAATGTCTTGTCAGCATGCTGCCTACCTGTCTTACCCTCTGCAGCAGCAGCAGCAGCAGCATTAAGTGCTCCCTGATCCATGCACAGTGCTGAATACAAAGGCTGTTTGTGTGCTTATGCTGTTTTATTGAAATGTCCCATTCCACATGCTTTAAGGATATGATAGCAACTCATATGTTAGAAATGTTGTAGCAAATTTTGTGTTATGGGAGATGAAAGGCAGAACTACTGTGGGTGCACCTCACTGATGAAAGAAGCAAGCCATCTATTGAGAAACTAATTAAAATGTTTTGTGCATAAATTATGTAAATTATGGTTGTTCTTATACACATGGAGACCTCTTTAGCCTGAATGGATGCAAGTAGTCATGTAACACTTAAACAATTCTTATACTGGACTTAACATTATAGACTATTCCAACTTGAGCATGTGGAAGGTCTCAAAACAGCAAGGAGAAGAAAAATATGCCCAACAGAATATGGTTTGGGAAATGAAACTTCAAAAATCACTTTGAAATTTCAGACCGCCTTCTCTCCAAAGAGAAAAAAATGTATGTCCTAATCTACATGGTCATCAAAGCAAATTCTGCCCAATCTATTTATAATTATAATTAGTACATTGCTTCCTTTTCCAGTAGGATGATAAAGGATATTTAAAGTAACTTCTCATCCACACAGAGTGTTAAGGGAACCTTGGTAGCCTCCTCTGAGGAGGAGTTTATGGAAGAACTCTGTGACATCTTCTGTGTATACAAATACAGCTATGCTGGAGGTTTGGACATGATCCTACTTATTCATTTGACAACTACTTCTTAAAGAGTAAATCAATTATACTGAAGCATGCTGTCACTTTTTGATGTACCATACTTTTCAAATGACACACATTTGAAATTTGCATTTTGAATCTGACTTGTTGTTTTGTTTTGTTTTTTTTTTACTTTGTGTTTTGAACAGGCAGGTTGTTTGTACAAAGCACAGTCTTGGCCCTTGATGCTCAAAGTAAAAACTCTACGTTAGATAAGATATGAGGACCACAGGTATGAAAATGTATGTTTGGAAATAGCTGGTGATAGCATGAATAAAATCCATTGTTATCTTACTCCATAGTCTTGCATTAATAATATACTTGGAGGATGGGGGCATGGTGAAACATTGACAGAGTAGAATAAAGCCCATAGGACATTACTACATCGATCTAACCATAAAATTATATTTTAAAATTACTGGTTTATGCTGAAAATACATTATCAGCATTGTTAATTATTATATTGCAAGAAAGGTAAAGGTATCACATAATACTCAGTAAAACAGTCTTTGTGGTCAACAGTAGGAATAGTTGACACTCTTGTAATAAAGAAGAGTGGCACACAAAAAGGACTGCTAGACTGGAAGCCAGAGGGGAATTATAGAACTAAGAAAACCTTGAGATGCAAAAGCACAGCAGGAAGATGTTAGAAGAAAAGTGGATTCATGACAGAGGAATTAGCAACAAAACCTGTTTTCATTCATCCTACAAAATAAGGGAAAGAATGAGTTATTTCTTCTGCAAAAGGCTGGGGTGTCTGTCTTGAAATTTCTAAGAAATCTTTTATTTATTTTTGTTCAGAGAGACAGAAATTTGTCTGAAATCTTCTTCACATCAAAGCCAGAGACAGCTTTGTTACCAATGCCAGTTTGAAAGGGTTCCATTTGGATATCCTATTTATCAGTATTTTCCTTGGCATTTAGGTCAACTTCATAGCATTATAGCATTTATTTCCCCTTTAAATAAAACTGCTTCACAGAACCCCAGATCTGAAACATTTGAAATCTATTTAATTATTATCTGTCTATTTAAAGCACTCCTACCATTAGAATATACTTGTAATAGTAAAGATGGTGCTTTTATGCATCAATTCGTATCTAAGAAGACTGACCTATTTGCACCTTTCTTGTTTCTAGAATCTAATCTTCATCACAAATACAACTCTGGATAAGTTTAAATAACTTTGTAAAACAGTTTCAAATTTTACATATGCCCAGGCTAGAATGATGCTTGAAACATCACCTGACTCAGCCTTTCGTGGAAAGAGATCCTAGAAGAGTTGATCTAGAATCCCATCCAGTTGCACCTGAAAACCTCCAGCAATGGGGACTCTACCACATCCCTGGGGGAGTTGTTCCAGTGACTGACTGTTCTCATTGTAAAACAATTATTTCTTGCCTCCTGGTGCCACTTGTAGTCATTGCTCCTTGTCTTCTCCATTTGGGTCCTTTTGAAGACAGCTCTTTTTGCTCAGTATTGCACATTTTGCTCAGTACTGCTCTTTTTGCCTTATATATCAATAACATTATTGATACTATGCTCTAGGGGAGGCTTGGCCTTCTGGTCAGCACCAGACTCATTCCCAGTCATATGGTTAGAAGAGCTGATGGGATTTGTTTTACCAAAACACCAAAAAAGGGGTGGGAAATGACCTTTTTTTCCTAGTTTCCTGCCTTTCATAGGAGATTGTCAAGGTAAGGCAGGATGAAGAACAAGTAGTTTTGCTGGCCTTCAGCAATCTAACTTTGCCTCGGCAACTTTGGCTTCAGTGTTTTGCGCAATCAAACTCTATAGCTCTATTAAGGGTTATAAATTAGGTATATGTTTATTCATTGGTGGGTGCGAGAGGATTAATCCTCCTAACTTGCACAAAGACATGCATACTCATAAACACCAACTACATATTCATGACCTTTCCCCGCTTCGTATTATAATTAGATTTGAGAAGCTTCTCCCATACTGGCGCAGGTGCAGTGTCTCCTGGTGGTCGTGGCCTGGGGTCTCAGGGATGAAGTAGGATATCTTCCTCTCAGTGAACTTCACTAATCTTGTTCCTTGTGCATGCTCCCTGGGTCCTTGGCATTCCTCCCAGTCCCAAGGCCATTCTCGACCAGTTTGAGTTACTGCCTGAAAGCAGCAAGTTTTGTTCCTTATCAGGGGCTGACGCCATGTTATCAGGAGCTTCTCTACAGAGTCCTTGAGCTAAATAGTTGCTAAAAACTTAAAGCTAAATAATTGTTATTCTATCCAACCTTAAATTTTAAAGCTTAAATATCACCAATTGTTAGTCCCCCTGCTCCCTAGCCCCACATCACCAGGATCTTGAGACTTTTACAGGATACTTCCACTATTACTGCAATATTACTTGCAATATGTTTTTCCACCTAAGTCCTTTTCATCTAACTGCTTGGATATGGATATTGGCTAGTGGGGTTACGATAACCTGTGAAGAATATTCTTGTAAACAAGAGAAAGGAATCCAGAAGATCTATTGAAAAAGGCAAGTTGAAAAGGTTTCACCTCACTGCTCATGAAGATGTTTTCTCCACTGTGAGCTCTCCCTCAAGAAGCTCTTCTTTACTATGTATTCAGATTGAAGAGTTTTCATCCCTCTGTTAGCCTGCTAGAGCTCAAATAGCTCTGACAAGTACTTTCATGACAATATTTAGTCTTGTACAATTAGGTTGAAGATTATTCTATGTGAAGACTAATCTGCTTTTCCCACTGTCTTGATGGTAGACTTGAAGGAGCAAAACAGACTCTCCTCTCCTGCCAGCAACCTGTTCTCTTACTGGAACTTTCATTACATGCCAGCATCTTTTAATAAGAGAAGCCTTTCATTACAGACCTTCAAGTCTCTTCTAAACCCATCCACTAAGATAACCTCTCCAATCATAATTACCTTGGCCCATTAGAGTAGGTAAGTCAGGTCCTCATGCCTGACCTTTCTTCTGTTTTTCTGTGACTTGTAGAAAGCACATTAAACTCTTATCTAAGACGGATATTTTACTTTTATTTAGCACAGGAAATCATTGCATGCGTATTTTTTCCTAACATTCATTGTTCTGCAGAAACAATCCTTCACATCTTACATGTTAGCATACCTTCTCTGTATCTGTATTAACAGGACAATTTTCTGACTAACAGAGCTTACATACACATACCTATGGTACAAACGCAGACGTGTACATCTTGAGAAATGCACAGCAAGTAACCTCTTTTTACTATTGCTGTTTGATTGATCAGATTCTCTGCCATGCCAGAAACCCACATGTGTTATGAGATTGAGATAATGTAAAGAGAAAGTATGAACCATGGCATTTGGGATTTTTACCTTCAAGCAGCCAAGCTGGATGGGAAAAAAACCAGAATATGTTCTGTAGTATCCACAGAACTAGTGCTTTGTCTTGTCCATAACTTTCTTGTCCAAGACTTTAGCTGTAATTATGAAGCATCTTTGTGCCCCTTTCAGGTTGAGGAAAATGTTTTCTGAGGATTTTCAGAAATAAATTCTCGAGCATCTTTCAAGTTCTCTAATTTATATTCTGTCTCTTCTGCCTAGTAGTAGTTGTGGTATCTTTATAAGAGACACTGAGAATGATAAACTGAATAGAGAGTGACTTACAGGTGTCAGATCAGAAAGGCGATGTCTTTAGGAGAAATACAGTTACTGTAAGGGATGATGTATTTGTTCAGTAAATTACTGGCAGTCTCTTAATAGCTCTGTCAAGGGACTGAATTATATCATTTATGTTCATAAGGACATTTAATTCATGTACAACAGAATGTTTACATAGTAGAGTATATTATTCACTTTCAGCCACAACTTGCACGCAGAAAAGCCACCACACCAAATCTGTGTTTGTGCTTAATTGCTTTTCAAAATTAGTTCGAAAATAAGTAGCTCTCCTATTGTATCTGTTCAGAATTACTGATCCTGTTTGGTGTTTCATCAGAACAACAAAAGCAAAGAACTGCATGAGCAGTATCAGATTTTAAACAGCACTTGGATCAATTACATTGTTTGAGCTACTAGTCACAGTTTTCTTCATGTGTTCAGAATGAGGAAATGAGATCAAAACCTATTGTCTTTTTGTGATAAAATAGAATGATGTGGGATGAAAACAGATGAAATGACTGCCACTAATATTTTTAAAATATATTTGCTCAAGATTCTCTTTATCTTTGAGTGCTACCTGGTGTTTTCATGTCTGCTGAGGCCTAACTCAGAAATGAAGATGTTGTTTCTCAGAATCATTGACTCTTTCCATTTTTGGACTAAGCCACAACATACACACGGAGTACGTAATCTGAAAATAATGAGGCATTACCAAAACCTGTAAATAAATATAGGTGATCTGAAAATCTTTGAAAATGTCTTATCTTATGTTTTATAAGCACTTACAAGAGCATCACTTTTATTCAAGAATGTTTGTCTTCCCTTTACTTCAAATTCACTGTTTCATATTTCAACTTTTTTATTCACTCCAATTTTTTGAAAATAAATTGATCTGTCTAATATTCCATGTGCTACTCCCCGTCCCATATATTCTGCAAACACAGATAAATTCTGATCAGACGTCAATAAAAGAAACTGGTAGGTTCACATTACCTGCTCACCAGCCTTACACTTGAAACCAACGAGTGTTCAGGTTTCACAGCCTGAAAATAGGTCTTGGCACAGGAGAGAGGTCTGGTTTTTCTTCTCTCCTTCTTTCAAATCCTCTTGCTTGAGCCACCAGCACAGAGGCCACATGGAAAGCGGTGAGGACCAGTTAACGCACTGCAGTCTCTGTTCCCTGCTTACACCAAGCCTACACTAAAAAGAACAGGGTTTGCAAACTTTATCTAACCTCTCTCGAAGCTGTGAATGTTGCCTTGTATCCTGATCTTTGCAGGCACAAGTTACTCCCTGTTTAAGCCTCCACAAGCCCTGATGATAGTGCTGGGATGACGCTTTTAGCAAGTTCTTTTTCCAAGGCAGACAACACACAAAAACGTGTATTTACATCCCCGAATGCTCACAAAAGTTGACGTTACTCCAGATATAATAACCATAACTATAAATATATTAAAAATTAACTATGTACTTAATTTTGTATAACTAAAGAAGAATAAAAATATATAACATAGAGGAATAACATAACATTTTATATAATATAGAGTAATAATACATAATATAGAAGAATAATGTCAACAATTTAATAATTCTAATCTGCTTACCAAGAACTTAAATTTTTCATTAGATATGTACAGATAAGTGAATCTGGACACTGGACAATTTCATAAGATTCCCTGGTTTTGCTCTCAGCTATGAAAATAACCTAACAGGGCTTTGGGGGGTATTTAAGTTTCTGTGATTTAAAAGCATTCTTTGCAAGTGTAATTGAAAGGTAACAGCTAGTAGCGGTTTCCAAATATAGGCTTTATTTAATAAATTAAATTATTCTCATAATCTTATTTTATTTTAAAATATTTGTGTGAAATAAATTTGATATTACAAAGACAAGACACCATGTTCTTGTTCTTTGCAGAGGACTCACATATAAAGGCAGAAGAATTTATTCAAACATCTTTAATGATGCAATTTCTCCAGAATCTCTGTCTGAAAGTGAACAGGGAGTTTGCCAGCCCGTCAAACCTCACTTGCTGTAATGCAAATGTTCTTACAAGATCCACAGATCTTGACATATTGCCTGCAACTGCTGAATTGCATTCCTAGCTATTAATATTAGGCTTGCAGCAGTCATGTTTATGCAGCCTCCTGGTAAAAATGCAGGATTTGCTTGGATGGGAATAAAAACAATTTGAACATTATCTCATTAGCACTTCTCCAACATATCCAGAAACTTAAGAGAATTGCTTCAGCCAGGTTTGCAACATATCCAACTACTACAGTGCTGAGAGAGATTACTCAGACCCCAACCTGTAGGTCTCAGAGTGGTGCATCAGTGGATACTGTTTGTTTCTCATTCCAAATTTTGTTTTATTTTCTGTGGTTTTGTACAAAAGACAACTGGAGTTGGAAAACTTCTTAAACCAAATGAATACCTAAGGACCTCAGCAAAGTCACCTCCTATTAGGAAAAGGCTTTATTCCTGTTCCCTAGTCAAAGGTATTGCTATACACTAAAAAAGTCAATTGTAGTTGACTGAAAAAAGCAAATAATTTAAATATTCCTATTGGATTCTGAATTGTTATGACCATACACATTAAAATACATACCTAGTAATTAAAACAAATGAATATCATCATGAGTTACTACACCAAGTGAATGTACTGCTAGTATGAGATCCAAGATAGTCTTGAAAAATTAAGGCAGGAACCTGAAAAGTAATTGGTTATTAACCCTATTTCATTTGCATTTCATGACAGGCACGTCGAGAATTATGCTCTACTCAGTCATCATGCTCTTCACTTTCTTAGTCATCATCATCATTAGCTACAAATATACTACTACTAACATAGAAACATGACTCAGCTTTCAGGAGAACTAGGGCAAAACTTAAAGGCCAGTATCTTACTGTCATACCAATGACAACCCATAAAACAAATTGTAAATATATGGTGTCATTTTAGACAGCGGGAATACTGTTTATTGTTGTTTTTATAACCACTCTTTGTATCCCTATAGTGTCACTTAATGTATTTAGTTTCAAATATAAAAGACATGCTGTTGAATACAATTTCAACTGATTTATGAGTACAGGTTGGTGACGGCTAATAGCTATTAACAGACACCCTTCAAGCTGAACAAAGTTAAACTACAATTGTGAGCTTCATGCATGGATTAGCTTCACCTTCTTATGGCTTTCAACAACTTACATAAGTTATTGGAGTATCTTCAATGTGAAATCTGATAGAAAAATGCATATCAAATTTCCATTCTGTCCACAGGGCTGCAGCCAACTCACTTCCTATAATAAGCAATACAATCCACAGAGGGAATATTATATGTTCCTGAAGACATTTTTTTGATATTATATGTTTTACTTCTTATTTAACAAATGTTAACTTTATCCTTAAAGTACCTATTTGGCTCACATATCCCTCCAAGCCTATTTTCTCCCTTAATATATAAATGTAAGGGTTTCAGTGCTTGTTATAATACCATATAATAGTGTCCTATTTGAATCTATTTTTTAATTCCAGTTGAAGGTGGTTTTGCATTCCTAGTCCTTAGCAAGTTAAGAAATCTTGTAAAGCTTATACCATTGATAGCAATTGTTCTGTTTGTACTAAAACAAGTGTAATAAAGCTCCACAGGTAAATAAATTGTTGAACTTCTCATAATCACTTTATCTTATATTCAGAGTTTATGAAAATTCTCATAAAGATTATAAAAGCTGTAGAAATCTGGTGTGAACTATACATGAGCATTTTTAATCATTTGATATGGATTCACTTTGCATGATTCATATCCCATCTATTTCAGTACAGTTTGTATCAAGACAGAAATCAGAAAAAAAATCAGAAATCAGCTTTGAAATTTCACCTTCAGCAAGAACAGCCTGTTCTTACTGAACTTTAAGTTGGTCTTCTCTTAAGAATGGTCCCATGGGCTGAAACATAGGTGAGAGCCTTCCAGTTCCTTCTGGAGCATTTGCACATCAGTGTTCGACCTTAGCTGTGCATATACTAAATACAGGAGACATAGGAGGTTTGGAGCAACATCTGTGTGGGGTGTTCTGTATCTCTCTGTGAATCTAACATGCCTTAGTCTTCCCTCAGTTCTCTTTCCTGGGTGAAAAATTGGTGCTCCTCTAACCTTGACTATTTCTACACCTTTGAAAACTAAACATACAATGGCATTTTCCATGAAGACAAGGAACCAGGCTGCTCTCTAAGTGTGTTTCTCCCATACAAGGACAGGAAAGTATCAGGGCATAAAATCAAAGTAGTAAAGATTGGTAGACAATTATTTTGGCTTGTGATCTCCTCTGGTGTGATTTTCTGTGTTCCTATTGAGGGCTTGAGCATATTGGCTTTCAGTATTACAAGGCCAAAGTCCCCAGGGACACACATTATAATTACTATGTGGTACCAGCGCCCATCACTGATCACTGCCCCTTTATCAAATTGCCAAACTGATCTTGGTGCCCTGTAACGTATTTTCTCATTCTTCCAATGACTCAGATAAATGCCAACTGCTATAAAACATACCAGGTAGGGCATAACTTTCTGCAGTACTTACACATACTTAACATTGCTTCAGACAGCTTGCTAATCACAGTTTTTTTGCTCAAAAGAGGATATTCCTGTCTTTTGCAGCAAACTGCATGAGAATATAAACTGCACCACCACAGAAGTCAGAGCTGTAGTATTGTGTTACTACTTTATGTAATAAGTCTAATATTTCAATATAAAAATTAAAATTTTATGGCAAAGAAATGACTCAAGGCAAAGAAATGACTCTTCAGCTTTATTCACACACTGTCGCTATAGGCTAGAAGATATGTCTTCCTGTCTTTTTTCTTCATAATGCATCTTGTAGGCAGTTAATGAATACTGTTAGGTGGAAATTGAGTCCCTGGCTTTTCAGATAAGTTTTCCGATCCCTGCAGATTTTTAAGATACAATCATGTTTTCCTCAGTATCCGTCAATACAGAAGTAGCTTTTTCCCACAAAGCGTTTTGGTTCAATAGTTACCAGCTTGTTTCCTAGCTGCCAGCCAAAAGAGCAGGTGAACAACACAACCCTAAGGAGTCCTGTCCACAGGCTTTACTGTTTCACTGGCAGAGCAAGGCATTACTGCCAACAGCCCTCATACAGCTGAGATTAACCCAAGGTTCCTATGCGAGTCTCTCGAGCATTTGAATTTCACATTCTGATAACCAGTAACCAAACCTCTGCTAAGTTTTTGCAACAATACTTGTTTCCACTAACCAAAAATCACCCCCCAAAGCAGGAAACTAAAAGATAGGGTTTTTTACTGTCTGTGTAAACTGTGCTGTAGTACCGGAGGGATGGAGCTATTCTGCATGCAAACAGAGCGTGCAGTGCTCAGCCAGCCGTGAGTTTTAGCTGAGAAAGAGGAGGCAATTACCCGACGTTTTAAGTATCCACAGCCCGAAATGGTAGCAGAGGCCAGAATACCCCAGGGGTAGTTCATCCTCCTTCCTGCAGCACCTTGGTCTCATGTGTGCATCCGCAGCCTGTTGTGACCTGCACCTTTTTTAATGTTTTATGAAGAGGCAGAGGTTGTCTTTATAAAACTGAATCTGTACCTCAAGTCAGCTGTTGGAAGAAAGCAAGCATCTTTTCTCCTGTTGATGCTTTTTGAGAAGAGGAATTTTCCTTTGCTATTGCTTGGCAAGGTACATACACGGCTACCTCACCACAAAGTTACATGACAAGGTTACTCTTGCACACATTGAAAGCTTTACAGCCTTAGAAGCAGCCATGCTTCAGGTGGATCACCTGCAGATCAAAAAGGTTCAAAGGCAATGAAGCTGGTGAAGAGGTTGGAGCACAAGTCTTATGCGGAGTGGCTGAGGGAACTCTGGCTGTTTAGCCTGGAGAAAAGGAGGCTGAGTGGAAACTTTATCACTGTCTACAACTCCCTGAAAGGAGGCTATAGCTAGGCGAGTGTTGGTCTCTTCTCCCAAGCAGTAAGTGGAGAGGAGGGAGCTGGCCTCTTCTCCCAAGTGTCAGGGGACAGGACAAGAGGGAATGGCCTCAAGCTCCGCCAGGGGAGATCTAGGCTAGACATTAGGAAAATAATTTTCATGAAAAGAGTCATTGGGCACTGGCAGAGGCTGCCCAGGAACATGGTTGAGTCACCTTCCCTGGAGGTGTTTAAGGTGCGGGTGGATGAGGTCCTGAGGGGCATGGTTTAGTGATTGATAGGAATGGTTGGACTTGATGATCCAGCAGGTCTTTTCCAACCTAGTGATTTAGTGATTCTGTGATAGTAACTTCTTCTTGTATAAAAAAAAATACCATTTCTCTGATGAAACTTCTGTTTAAATGAAAAAAAATCCACTTTTTGTGATAGCAACTACTTTTTGTATCTAAAAATCCCAATTTCTTTGATGAAACTTTGGCTTAAATAAAAAATCATAGAATCATAGAATCATAGAACAACCAGATTGGAATGGACCCATCGGATCATGGAATCCAACCATTCCTATCAAACACTAAACCAAGTCCCTCAAAACCTCATCCACCTGTCCCTTAAACACCTCCAGGGAAGGTGAATCAACCACCTCCCTGGGCAGCCTATTCCAATGCCCAATGACCCTTTCCGTGAAAAACTTCCTCCCAATCTCCAGCCTAAATCTCTCCTGGCGGAGCTTGAGGCCATTCCCTCTTGTCCTGTCCCCTGGCACTTGGGACAAGAGGCCAGCTCCCTCCTCTCTACAACCTCCTTTCAGGTACTTGTAGAGAGTAATGAGGTCTCCTCTCAGCCTCCTCTTCTCCAGGCTAAACAACCCCAGCTCTCTCAGCCGCTCCTCATAGGGCCTGTTCTCCAGCCCCTTCACCAAATATTCCAGTTTTTACCATAGCAACTAATCCTTGTATCAAAAGACCATAATTTCTTCGATGAAACTGTAGCTTAAATAGAAAACATTCCACTTTTTGTCATAGGAACTACTTCTTGTATCAAAAAAAAAAAAAAAAAAAAAAAATACGACCACTGGGATGAAGCGCCGCCGCGCTGGAGCCCCCATAATAACAAGCGGCTTGGGCCGCAGCGCCGCCGTGTCCCTCCGCGCGGGGCCGTGTCCCTCCGCGCAAGCCCCGCCCCCTGTCGGCCATTGGCGGGGCGGGGCGAGGCGAGGCCGGGCCGGGTCGGTCCCGCGGCGGCCCCCATGGTGCGGCGGGCGGCGCGGCGAGGAAGCGCCCGCCGGCCATGGCCGACCAGCTGGTCGTCCTCAACGTGTACGACATGGTGAGAGCGCCGGGAAGTCGGGGCGGGGCGGGGCGGGTGGGGGAAGAGGCGAAGGTGGTTGGGGTGGTGAGGCGGGGAAATGGCGAACCCGGCGCCGGGAGGGAGATGGTCTGGCTCTTCCCTCCCTCTTCCCGCGGGAACCGGGTCCGTGGGGCGGGGAGGGAGGGAGGGAGGGAATGTCTCCTGCCTTTCATGTCCCTGTCCCCACGGGAATGGGGGGGTCCCTGGAGCGGGAGAAATAGCGAACCCTGCAGGTAGGCAGCGAGGGGACTTGTCCTGCCTTTCCCTCCAGGACAAGTCCGCGAGCAGGAGAAACGAACCGGCCCCTGGGTGTGGAGAAAACGTAGGAGGTTTCTTAGTTGCTGTTGTGACCTCCAGGAAAAAGTTTACGTTGGTGTTGGGCTCCACTCCCCTGTGGCAGGGGAGACTCTCTCCCTGCTCCTGGTGTGAACAGGGAGGATAAGGTCCCTGTCCCCGAGCTGTTCTGCTTCCACTGGTAACTGCGAGTCCAGAGAAGAGCCACGAAGCTGGTGAAGGGGCTGGAGAACAGGCCCTGTGAGGAGTGGCTGAGAGAGCTGGGGTTGTTTAGCCTAGAGAAGAGGAGGCTGAGAGGAGACCTCATTACTCTCTACAAGTACCTGAAAGGAGGTTGTAGAGAGGAGGGAGCTGGCCTCTTCTCCCAAGTGCCAGGGGACAGGACAAGAGGGAATGGCCTCAAGCTCCGCCAGGGGAGATTTAGGCTAGAGATTAGGAGGAAGTTTTTCACGGAAAGGGTCATTGGGCATTGGAATAGGCTGCCCAGGGAGGTGGTTGATTCATCTTCCCTGGAGGTGTTTAAGGCACAGGTAGATGAGGTCCTGAGGGACATGGTTTAGTGTTTGATAGGAATGGTTGGACTCGATGATCCGATGGGTCTCTTCCAAGCTGGTGCTTCTATGATTCTAACTGCCCCCAGGGCTCAACTGCCTTCCCTGTTCCTAAACACCATAAAAGTGGCTTATTTTCCAGCAGGGTTGCAGCTGGAGATAACCACTCTTTGTAGTTGAGTAGCACTGTGTCAGGAACCTGATTTCTTTTCCTAGGCCAGAATTTTTTGTACAACTGTGACTTAATTGAGATAAGGGAACAGCTCTAGCTTGATTTGCAGTGCTGTGAGCTCACCTTCCCTCCCTCCTTGAGTAATCGTTCTGTCACAACTACAGCCACTGTTGTATTGTCTTATGTTCAGCTGGAAGCTGCTCAAATGCCATGGTAACAAATGAGGTGCAAGTACCTGCGTAGAACAGGAGCTGCAGATAAGTAATATTAAGAAAATGTTAACCTTTAATGAATGTATTTCTATCACTGGAAATTAGAACAAGTAACTGTTTTTCTGACCATGTTGTCAGTCTGCTGACAGTGGGACAGGACAGTTAAGATGGTAACTAGCTTCAGGTAATTGCGTTTGCGTTACTTAACTTATTTAACTTAAGCTTTCCTGCTACCACCACTGTTCTAAAGTGAATTTTTGGTGCTTTAAAAGGGTGAAAGTGTGCAGTGTAGAGTCAGTGAGTGTTGGAGGAGAGAAAATACAGCTTGCTTGCTTGGGGATACTAGGGCTCAAATGCTAGAATATTTAATAGTAGCCTCTAGGGAGGTATCTGAAGGGTGGAGGGTCTGCAGAACGAATCTTATAAGGGAACTGGGATTGTTTATTCTGGAGAAGAGGAGGCTGAGGGGAGACCTTACCTTTCTCTGCAACTACCCGACAGGTGGTGGTCTCTTCTGCCAAATAACAAGTGATTGGACAAGACGAATTGATCTCAGGTTGCACCAGGGGAGGTTTAGAATAGATATTAGAAAAAAAAAAAAAACTTTACTGAAAGAGTGGTCAAGTATTGGAACATGCTGCCTAGGGAAGTGGTGGTAACTTATCCTTGAGGGTGTTCAAAAAGCATTTAGACCTGTCAGTTTGGGACATGGTATAGTAGGAATGGTGATGTTGACCTGACGGTGGGACTTAATCATCTT
This sequence comes from Coccyzus lansbergi, assembly GCA_033558105.1. Lineage (NCBI taxonomy): Eukaryota > Metazoa > Chordata > Aves > Cuculiformes > Coccyzidae > Coccyzus > Coccyzus lansbergi. The sequence continues at coordinate 200,323 of JAUMJK010000452.1, forward strand.
AGAGGTCTTTTCCAACCTTAATGATTCTATCTGGCTTGACATTAAAATTATGTATGAGATTATATTAACTAGACAGATCCTTATAATTTTCACCCTGATACTTGTCATAGAAATCAATGTCGCTTTCAAGGGATTTTTTTTTTCCTTTTTTGTCCCCTCCTGTGTCCAAGTTCTGTTTGTAGTGAATATAACCTGTTACTTCTACTTTGGTTTCCTTCAATGTAGAGATTGAGAGGAGACTGAAGACAGGAGCAGTCTGTTCATTGATTTTTTTTTCTGGGAATGGGGTGGGTGGGGAGTGGGGTTTTTGCTCACCTGGTTGGGCGCATATGTGATACTGCTGTGACAAAAAGTCAGTGTGCATTATTTATACTAGACTTAAGGGGGGAAGGATGCTCTGTCACATGCATATTTATGACTTTTCTGGACTACAGTTGAAAAACCTATGTTGGAGAACCTCTTTCAGCATGAAAAGAGATGATTTTACATATATTAACTGTACATATTTGTACAGAGAATTAAGTAGGCCTTCAGTCTCAGGACTCTTACATAAGACAGTATCTTTGAAGTCAAGGCTTGACGCACTTCTGACTCACTAAGGTGGAAGACCCAGTATTCTTACAAAGACTTGGCTGTGCAAAGTGTCGCCTGGGCCCAGTTTTCAGGCAGCGTGTGAAAATTTAACAGAATGGACTGTCCCCTGAGTAAGTGCCTGTCTGGAAATTAATTCCAAGGCCTCTGTGAGAAACTCCACTCTAACTGTGATGGTAGCATTGGTGAGGTGTGACTTAAGCACGCGTTTCCTTTTTCCCTCGCGATGATCTCTTTCATTGACATGGTTCTCCTTCTCCTTAGGTTTCTTTGCTGCAACCTGTATCCTCCTTTTTTTCCTCCAGAGCTGAAGTGCTGTGATCAGTATTACTCCAGCCATCCTAGGAAGGCTGACAGTTGACAGGAGGAAAGGGAAAGAAGAAAAGCAACAGGAAAGTTGTGCTTGTAAAATGTAGTATCATGCTTTTCCTTAAAACTTGTTGGGCACTGATGGCTGCCCTGTTGTGATCAGTGGGGCTCTGCCTACATCACAAAGTAGCATGATCTCTAAAGCCACCACATGTGGAAGGAACTTAGTCTGCAAAGGAAGCAAGCAAGCGCATTTGTTTGCAGGCGTTTGATCTTGTCAGGGTTACTTTTTGTGCATTGCTCTGCAGTTGTGGTATTTGTTGAAGCTGTACATCACCACAAATTGTATGTACTGTAAGCTGAGACCAGAAAGCAGAGTATTCCTGTGTCCTACTTCAGCTGTTTGTTGTTGTGTAACAATGTCTACATTTTTTGACCATTAGGGAAACAGATTTCCCTTAAACTGGAAAGAAAAACTGAGGTTCCCATGGTATCTGAAAGACACTGTCAATATTCATCCAGCCTTGAGTGCCTTCTCTCAATGATGTCTTAGTCAATTTTAAACTTGTTTGAAGCAGGAGCTTAAATTAAAGCCTCCCTTTCATGTTACATAGCAGTTACATTACTGCTTGTAGAAAGCCTGCTGAAGTCAGTGATACCATGTTGTCTGGGGAGAAGGGAAGAGTCTTCCGCAACTGTTACTTTGAAATTCTGTTTAGTTAACAAATTCTGCCAACTGTATATGGAGGCACTATCAGGTTCAGTGTTTGCTTCTGATATTTTGTGTTGTTTGGAGGTGAGTTTGGGGTTTTGTAGTTCTGGTGCCAGATTGGGTGTTTTGGGGTTTTTTTGGGCCGATAGACTACTGCTAGTCACCTGTACAACAGAATCAACACTACTGTAATTGCAATGGTTGTGTTAACAGCTTTATTTTAACCTGAGTGCGAACTGTAGTTTTGTTTCCCAGGCAGCTGCTTAGGTATGCAGAGGAATACTAGGTGACCTTGCTGCTGTTGAAATTCCTTACAGGACTAAGTTGGTTGGTTTTGGAGCATATACCCTTCCATCGTCCTTAGTGCTTGAAAAAGTGAAAATGTTTAAAAACAAAGGGTGAGGAGTCATGTGTGCTTTATACAAGAAAGCAGACTTTCAAGTACTGGTGGCTTTATGTAGGGAGAGGGGCTTATGGGCGTATTTATGTGCTGCAGTTCATGCCTTTGAAAATCTTTTATGATCATTAAAATGGTAGGGTGAAGACTTTGATATATTGTGTTTTGAGAACTGCAATACTTTATAGTTTCTTTTTAACCAACTGCTATTTTTAGGAGTCTTAGCTTTTTTGCACCCAGAGTATCATCCTATTTTCCCCTTTGTCAAATAAGGTTATAACGATCTAAAGGAGTAGTGGAAATGAAAGTTCTGAAGAAAGTAATTAAGATATTTTTGAAACACTGGCATTAGTGTTTTTCTTTCATTTCACTGAAGCAACTTTATTGTGCACATAGAAAAACAGTTCTCTGATATTTTTGTTCCAATAGATGCATTAAATGTGAATTTATGTTTTACAAGACTGACAAATTGCAAAATATTGAGGATACAGGATTGTGCTTCTTCTGTGCATCCTACTATGCCAGAATTCATATCAGCCTAAATAGAGTGAATCCAGTTTGTGTAACGGAAGCAGGAATGTAGCTTTTGGGGTCAGTTTGAGAATCCAGAACTTATGGCATGGTATTGAACCAGCAAGCTATATATACATGTACATAATATGTGTGTGTATATATATTATAGTCTAATTCACAGTCTTTATTTTGAAAGTGATATATTTCAGCTGTATCCAGATTCAGTAATTCCTTTAAGGTGCATTTGTCCTGCATTTCCTTGTTTAGGGAGATCAGGCATTTTGTTCAATGACAAAATGTGACCAACCTTCCAATAGCTGATCCAGATTAAGTAATAATTAGATATAATTACTGTTCCTAGAGGGAAAGTTATTCTGCCGTACTGAAGTTCTTTTATCTTCAATTAACCTACTCTGTTCTTACTGGAAATATTAAGTGAAGTGCCAGCTTCCTTTCGGCACTTCTTCCAAAGCTGCTAACATTTATTTTAATTGCCGCCACAGCTCATTTGTTTGTAGTGTAGGGAATCCTGTGTCTTTAGGTGGCACCAGTGAGGAGGAGGGCATACTTGAATAGCATTGGACTTGCTGAACTCCTTGTTAGAGCAGCTTTCTGTCCCATTTCTCTGATTCTGTACAGATTGATGAGAAGGGCTGGTGACCTGCTTTTCTATCCTCTCCTTATACCTTGCATTAGGTTTCCCAGGGTTGTGGGAGGGAAGGAGCGTGGATAATTTTTCTCTTTTTCTGCCTAGTGACAACTAGGCTTTATTACTTCCATATCTTGTGTAACTTCTTCATTTTCAGAGAGCAGCAATAACTTGCTTAGTATTAGCAGATGCAGTGTATAGATCATTTGAAATTCAGAGGCTGGACCCAGAATTTTCTGAGAGAATGAGTGTCCAGGGAAGGAAAAGCTGCAGCATCAGAGACCCTGTTAGATTCAGTTAATTTAGATACACCTTATCAAGCAAATGTACTCTTTTCCTACACTCTCAAACTGTATGTTGAATGTGCCTACGATTTTGTCTATAAATATAAACCTAAAATTATTTTGAAATGGTCAGCTGGTGAAGTGTGGGATAGGACTGGATTGAGAATGGTTTATGGTTAAGTAACTCTTCTGTTTTCCTCGGGGCTTTAATGAATGGAATGTTTTGGGGGGGTTTTGTTAAGTTAGTTGTGTAGTCTTAGCGTTGTACTCCATCCCCTCTTGTTTTTTCTCTGTTCTGTGTCTTTCTATACAGACTAACTCTAACCCAGTATATTTCTGGGTGTAGCTTGATCTGAAACATCTGGTTAGATTACCCATCAACTAACTCTACTCCCTTCTGTGTGGTGAAGAAGGAAGGAGCTTTAAACACACTAGGGTTGTGATTTAGTGCATTCATCCATATGCAGTGAGCTAACATGGCAATGCATTAACAAAGCCAGAAATTAAAAGAGAGCATAAAGTTTAGTCTTAAGCAAAATTTATCCATATATCTCAAGGATCCTTACCCTTAAATATATACAAGGAGCAGAATCTGTTTTCTGTTTATTAATATTGACAAAACTTTGCACAACAGGCTTGTCTAAGGACGAGAACATCAAAACCTCAGCATTTTGTTATCCAGATAGTAATTTGTGACCTGCATCTGCTAGCACAGTTGTGAGGTTTTGGCTGGAAAAATGATGTGTTGATGTTTAGCAGCTACTGGTAATTGAATTTCAGGGACCATTTACTTTTAGGTTTGGTGATACTTGGAGTAAGGATGACTGTAGAGGCCAAATACATACATATCTGAAATTTGTAACTTTTGGCTTAACTTGCTTTTTTTGCATTTTAACTTGTTTTGGCTTTCATAAGTAGCGTCTCAGCCCAAAGTTTAGTGTATTGTTTTTATTGGGAGAAAATAGATTTCAGAAATGCATGTTATATGCCATACTGTTTGTGGAGGCCTTGTATATTCTGTACTTACTCTAGGTAGTATGTCTTAACAGTGTTTGACACTTGTAGCTTTTTACATTTTTATCATCAATTGTGTTGTTTTAGTAGTGACTTCACATCAGAAAGCACTTATGTCAACAGGTCGTGTGAAGGAGGGAGCTGCTTTTCCTTCCTATGTGCTAAACAAATACCAGTTGCCTGGGGGTGCTGTCTCTCTCTGTATTCTGCCTGCCAGCTGACTTGAGGTCTGCTTTGTAGCATCTTTCAGTGGTGCACTTTGGGACCAGATGACCTGAGAGGAAAAATCACACTACTGGAGTAATTGACAAAATAATGTTTTCCTTGTATTTTCCAGAGGTTTTCTTGCAAACCAATTTCTGTTTCAAGGACACAGCTGAGCCTTTTTTTTTTTTTTTTTTTGAACCTTTGTTTGAAGTTCTTTTTTAAATTATGTGTCACTTAAAAATTTTTGCTGTTTTGAGGGCAGTGATATAGCCAAGGAGAGACAGTAATTTTAGAGGTTGTTGCTTTCAGAACTTAGTGCATCCTTAAGGTCTTCAAGGTAGTAGCTCCTGATAGGCACTTGCTGCTGCTGCAGCTTTTGAGAAACAAAAGAGAAAGCACTAAGGGAAGAGGTTTTTGGTGTTTTATTTTATTTTTTTTATTATGAATTCCTGATTTCCTTTTGAAATGCTGCTCTTATCTGTTGGCTACATTAGAAGGGATATATTGGAAGCAGGTGTCCCATAGGAGGACAGGCTGAGGGAGTTTGACTTGTTTAGCCTAGAGAAGAGAAAGCTCCAAGGAGAACTTGTAGCAGTATCTAAAGGGAGCCTACAGGAAAGCTGGAAAGGGGCTCTTTATCAGGGACCGCAGGGATAGGATGAGGGGTAATGGTTTTAAACTGGAAGAGGGGAGATTTAAATTAGATATTAGGAAGAAATTCTTTACTGTGGGCGTGGTGAGGCACTGGGACAGGTTTCCCAGAGAAGTCATGGGCGCCCCATCCCTGGAGGTGTTTGAGGCCAGGTTGTTTGGGGCTTTGAGCAACCTGATTTAGTGGAAGGTGTCCCTGCCCATGGCAGGAGGGTTGAAACGAGATGATCTTTAAGGTCCCAAACCATTCTATGACCCATGCAAAAGATGTATATGTGATATACTAAAGTAATTCCAGTCCATCTTCTGTATCTTCAAGCGAGTCTTGTACTTACCTGGTCATAAGCAAAAGTGTGGTCATTGTTATAAATGACAGGTGATGTCCAAAGGTTACAGTCCTGCATTCTAATGTTATTTAAAAAAAAAAAAAAGTGCTCTTGCAAAATTATTGCAGCCAATTCTAGGATTCATCAAAAAGTTTGCAACCTGCAACTTGTTGACATATCAAAAGTTGATGTGGGTCTCTCCTGGATTACGGCCTTCTTGGTTGACAGACATTGATAGTGCTAAAACACCAGAGTAGAACCTAATGGCATTAACTCACAGTGTACACTTTGGAATTTTAACAGCATGTTCTATACCCATAAAATGCTTTACGCAGTGTCAGTTTATGGTAGGGTTTTATGCTTTTGATATAGGAGACAAATACATGTCAGTCTGTTATGAGAAGACAAATCTGTACTGGAAACTAACTAGAGTCCTTTTTGTTTTCTTCTTTCCTTCTAGTATTGGATGAATGAATATACTTCTTCCCTTGGAATTGGAGTGTTCCATTCGGGTATAGAGGTTTATGGCCGAGGTACGTACAAGAAAAAGAAAAATAACAGCATTACTGGAACAAAGAGAAAGTTAAAAACCATTTTTCAGGCAGTGAGGGAAGTTTGGATCCTGGAAGCTGTTAATTGATTTTTCTCTTAAAATTCTCATCTCCTCTGTCTCTGGAAAAAATCTTGGACATGAATAATCTCGTAGTCCCCTTGCATTCTTGTATAAAGCTGTGCAACTGTGAAAATGCGTGTGATTTATTCAGCTAGGCATAGAAATCTTTATTTTAGGTTTTGAAATACCTATTGTTAAAACAAATGTGTGCTTCATGACTGAGTGGATGAGTCATGTTTCCTCAACATTCTACCAGTGCTTAGTGCAAGGAGTTAATTTTTAACTACAGAAATTAGTCTTTTGTAGAGGGGCACCTGACAGTGCACGCACTTTGGAAAATCTGCCTGTTCCTTATTGGTGGGTTGGTTTGTTTTAAAGAGACAGTTTCTTTAAGAAGTGTTTCATGCATCCTGTTCACTAAAGATACACACGTTAGATACAGCAATGCATTCTGACATTGCTAAAGAAGTTGTGCTTTGGGGGTGCCCCTTAGTGATCTGCTCAGGCTGCTTTGAATCCCCATTGCTGCCAGAGTGTGCTGTAGCATGGGCTCAGGTCAGAGATGATCTTCTCTGGCTGTGTAGTGACAATCTGTGGTCATGGTGTTGCCAAAAGTAGTCCATTTAAAGAAGAAAAAAAAATCTGTCAGTTGTCGTTTTTTTTTTTCTTTTTTGGAATGTGTTTGGAGGTGAGGGGAAGCAACAAAAGGTGTGGTGTGCCATCCGAAGACCACATTGCTCAAGCTTATCTTGAACTGTACATGTTTCAGCTACTCTTAAGGCCACTGGGTTTGCAAGTGTTATTGAAGCAACAAATTGACAAAATACAGTTCTTCTTGTTAAAACTTTTGTGGATTTCTTTTGATCTAAACCAGAAAGACCTGACTCTTAGTAGAGTTGTGCCTATGCTTGAGCTGTGCCAAATACCTGTGCCTCCCTTCCTGTTCAGCTTTCTCATGTAGCAAGTCATAGCCCTGCTAGAACAATGACTCCCATTTTTCAAAGTACGTCAAACTTTATCTATTAGCCTGTTGTAAAAAAGATTATCCACAAAACCCAATGCTAGCCTTGGATGATGTGTTGCAAGCTTTGAGGAAAGGAATAGTGAAGTCATGCTTAAAGCTTTTTATTGCACTCTGGGTATGGCGTGCTGTGTTATCTTACAGACACAGAAGGAAGGAGCTAAAGCACCATAGTATTTTCATGTACTGCAAGTGCCTCTACCAGTAGGTGCTACGTGCAGACTTCAGATGCATGCAGTTTACTTTCTTGTTATAGTAAAGAGGTTGGGACAGTTAAACTCTTTCAGATCAAGAAGTTAAAAAACCTGTGAGGCCACATATGTTGCATGCTCACTGCCACAGTTACAGCTGTAGTGTGTACTGAGTAGAAGCACTGTCAGGCCTTTGAGGGTGCAGTACTTTGAATCCCTTATCTATAAACATGTAAGTGGACTCTTTAAGACAAGCGTGTATAAAGAACATTGGTAGGATTTACAGTTTAACGTGTAAATCCTCACTTATGCAATGAAAGCAGTATATACTTTAAAGTTATTCAAGTTAAACCCGTACACTAATAATGCAGGAAATTTCCTGTCAGTTTTTACTTAGGTGGACTAATAACTAACAAAACTATTTCCAGCTCTTGCATTTGTTACCAATGTAAATGAGATGTCTGGTTTCTAGCTGTAGGTCCTTGTGAAGTGATCTTCAAGTCAGTGAACTCTACTGTTTCTTATTGTTGTTGTATGGCATTTCTGTTAACTCTGAGCTTTCCCTTCCAGAATTTGCTTACGGTGGTCATCCATACCCTTTTTCTGGAATATTTGAAATTTCACCTGGAAATGCTTCTGAGCTGGGAGAAACATTTAAATTTAAGTAAGAAGTATACTTATTTTCTTGCTTTTGAGAGGGCGTATTGTCTTATTTTTGAGGAGAGATGTATTAAGTGGTACTACAGGATTTCTGAGTTATTGAGAATTCGTGTATTTTCTTTACTTAGAAATGAAAGATGGACAGAGGTGATGCCACAGTGAAGGATCTGCAGCAAAGAACATGACTTCTAGCATACAATTAAAATCCTTAAATGTGTACAAATCACGTGGACTTGTGGCTAGTGTTTGTTATTCATACAGTATGTACAGTGAGGTTACTTTTTCAAGGTGAAATTTTTATTCCAGGAAAAATTTGAAAAATGTTGCTCTTCAAGGTTTCTCTGTGTCTGTTTTCCACGTTCTCGGCGTGATGTCCTTGACCCTTCCCTGCATTACAAGCTCTTACCTGTGCTCAGCTGTCTCTTAGGAATAATGCCCTTTGGAGAGAAGGGTAGGAATGCATCCAGTGTTCTGAGAATTAAGTTGCAAAGAGCTTAAGTGAGCTGCAGTTGGACAACTGGCAATGAAATCTGATGATAAAGATGGAAGTCGTGCTGCAAAATGAAAGAATTTGTTATTCTGGGAGGGCAGAAAGATCTTGCCACATCTGGGGAGTGGGGGCTGGGGGGGGTGATTTTTGAGCAATTTTTGAACAGTAATCCACCTATATCATGGAAGCCTGATCTACTCTGTCTGTTTCTCTTACAGAGAGGCTGTGGTTCTAGGCAGTACTGACTTTATGGAAGATGACATAGAAAAAATAGTAGAAGAGCTTGGAAAAGAATTCAAAGGGAATGCTTACCACCTAATGCACAAAAACTGCAATCACTTCTCTTCAGCTTTATCAGAGGTAAACAAACATGGAGGTGCTTCCCAGGTGGTTGCAGTGTCATCTCCTTGTCTGGAATATTTGGCCTAATTTCCAACTTACTACGTCTGTTACCTTGGGCAAATGTCACTGGTTTTCAGGTTTTATTTGTGCTTCTGTTCAAAGCTCAGGATTTTGCTGCTAAAAATGGTAAATGTTGTTGTCACACATAGTTTGTGTTTAAGCAGGGGCACGTTCCTAATTGATAGATCCAGTAAATAAAGTATTAACAGGATTTCAAAATCATTTCAGATGCTTCAGGGATTACTTCTGAAGATAGAACTGCGTGTTATTTTTATCAGTATTTCCCCACAGAACCATCACACTGAAAATAATTTTCCTGTTATGCCTTACCATTAAAGAATAACAAAGGCATTGAAGTTCAACAGATAATGTTAATCTGCTTGAGAGGCTTTAGTCAAGTTATTGCTCTGCCAGCCCCCGTGTCCTGGTCGTGTATTACAGATACCTGAGTATGTAAAGTGACTGTGGAGTTAAATGGGCCTTGCTTTCTCCCCTCAGCTTTATTTTAATGTGATTGGTTTTCCGATATGGTTGAATGCCTGATCCACTCACATGTGTATCAACACAAGGGAAAGGGTCAGAAGGGAATAACCTAGAACCAAGAGGGGAATACAGCTGTTATCTTTATCAATAGTTGGCAGTCTGTGCTTGTCAGAATTTGTTCTAATGTTTCATTGAAGCTCTCCAAAGTAGGATTGGCTATTTTTTTCCATGTTGAATTTCCATAAAATTTTAACTGTCCTTTTTTTTCAAAATAGTTAATGGCACACTTAGTGTATAGCCTGTAATCTATGTAGACTGTTTGATCTTCCAGTGGTACTGGAAAATTTCATTGAAACTGATTCACATTAACGCTGTTACAAGTAAGTAGGGCGAGACACTGATAGAGCTGCAGTTGGCATGAAGTCTGGCCTGTACAGCCAGGTCTTTGCCCTACTCTTCAACCACATGGTCAGGTTGCTTTTATTTTGTGTCTTGTCCTATTTAGTGTTCAAATTTACTATAAAACCAAGATTACAATTACAAAGTGAAGTTCCACTCAGTTACAGCAGACTAATGTTCCTATTAGCTATGATTTTCTCCAGCTTTGCACTGGAGTAGTTCCAGAACTGAATACAGAGGGAGTTAAGTAAAATAGCTCACTCCTTGAATAGTGACAATGAAACCATTTAATAACTGATGTACAGTACAGATAATTATTTAATGCTGCTTTATATATTTTTGAGAAGTTAAAACCAGCTTTGTGTGGCTATACAGCTGCTCTTGTTCCAGTGAACCTCAGGTCATGTGCTTGGCCTGTGTGCTGTAAGAGTGATGTCCTGTGTGAAGTCCTTGAAGGCTGTCACAGTAAATACCCTCAGGTGTATGTATGACTGCATGTAACTGGAGTATTGGCACTGTCTTTTTGACTGATTTTTTTCAGGATGCCTTTTTGTAACAGTGAGATTTCTTCTGCAATTTCTTTTTCTGAGGAATAAGCAGTGAACTACTTTCTGTGCCTTTTGTAGAAGTTATTTGAAAAGAGGAAGATGGTTAGGCTTTTTCAGGACATCTTTTTAGAAGTGTAGAACTGCGTGTCCAGCTCTCGCAGTGAAAAAAACAAGTCTGCTTGTGTGGCTCAGGATGCTACCTTTACTGGCAGAGAACGTTGTCTTAGAGCAGCTAAATTGAGCACTTCTTGACTGGCTTTTGTGATACATACATCATAAAGCTGCTGTGGTATTTGCTTTTTGTTGACAGTACTGTAGTTATGTTACTGTTGAATCCAGAATACAAATTAATCCTTTCTTTTCTTTCCCCGCCCTAGATTCTGTGTGGGAAAGAGATTCCACGATGGGTGAATCGCCTTGCCTACTTCAGCTCTTGTATACCATTTCTCCAGAGCTGCCTGCCGAAGGAGTGGCTAACTCCTGCAGCCCTTCAGTCTAGTGTTAGCCAGGAGCTACATGACGAGCTGGAGGAAGCTGAGGATGCCGCAGCATCAGCTTCCTTGGCAAGCTCAGCATCTGGATCTAGAACTGGACGTCACACCAAATTATAAGTCCTCCTCCAAAGTAGCAAATGGTTTGAGATACTTCAGTTTAATCTCTCCAGCAACTGATGTCCTGACAGAACATGAGAGCTTACTCTAGAACATTGGTTTTATATGCAAAAAAGGCTCTCAACAACCCTTGTTTCAGCTCAGGATTACTTACATAGTGAAAAGAATTGCTGGGAGAAAAGGGAAGGATTTTGCGTGAAGCCACCCTTTTCATTTTCATTTGTTTGGTAGACCTGGGTTAACTTAACATCTTGTATGAAGCAGAAGTTAAATTATTTGTTTACAGTATTGTGTACTGCTGTTTACAAGTCCTGTAAGGACTCCTGCCACCATGGAAGAAGAGAAAATTTGAGTTTGATCTAACCATTGGTACAACTCAGAAGCAGTGGTATAATGCCGTCAATGAACTCTCCCCTTTCTTTTCAAGATTTAAGGCAGGTGAACGTTAAATTGCTGAGATATGCCAGAAATGCTAAATGCTCTATATGTGAACAGGGTACTGTGCACTTAAAGTGGCTGATGTAAACAGGTAGATTCCAGGATGTAGGGAGACTGGTTTCATCTAAGATCTGTTACTAGATTTGTGACCTCTACGTTAATGAAACTGTGGATTTTTGCACATATGAAGGGAAGTTTCTGTCTCATTAAAATGCACATTGATCCCTTTTTTTCTTTTTAATTCAGCCGTGTAGTTTGCATCCTGTCTTCTGTCTGTATTTGCAGTCTACTTCAGCCAGGATCTAGACAAGTGAATGTCATCTGTTAGAAGCATCAACAAATTTTTCAGTTTGCTTTACTTTATTTCAGTCTTGTATATAAAAGTTAATACTTGTATTCTTTCTTTTTTTTCTTTTTTTGTTTCACATAGTTTGGAGTAGTGTAATAGAAGCCATTTATGGCTGGGGAATGGCCTTGCTTTCTGCTGCTGATTTTGCTTCATTTGAGTTTGCAAATGTTTGTGCCCTTTTTTTGAGCTATAAATTACTGCCCAGTTGTGCATATCTGCACAAATTATAGAGAAATCTTAATTTATTTTCCCCACAGTCTCTATCTGTGGCATTAACTTTCTTGTCAGATGTAATGAAGAAAAACCTGAAAATTGCTTATGCACCTGCGTGTTTACACAGCAGAACCCACTAATCTGCACACATAATTATATCTGAAGGTAAGAGATATTATTTTCTAAAACACAGAATTATGTTTGCTGGTAGATTATAATTAGAGCTAAATTATAATTAGTGATCAGAATATATAATGGAATGCCTTATTCTTGTTCACTTACCAAGAGAATTAATGGTTCTTCCAGTCATTAGTGTAAATTAGTGAGGTTTTGTTGTGCACATAAGGATACAGTAGCACAAACGTGAGGGAGGTGAGCTTGTGTGTTTTGTAAGACTCGCTGCCTTAAAGTAACAAAAATCATACCATCCGTAAACTGATCAGCTCACAAAGAAGTTGCAAGAAGTATCAATGATTCTTACAAGCTTTATTATCTTTTCAGTCTGTTGCTGGGTTTAGTTTTTCTGTTAAGTGAAATACTGACTCTACAGTTTCTACTGTTTAAAAGGAAAAATGACCTCTTAGGAGTCAAGAATGCTTCATGTTGCAAATGCTCCTCGCCCTGTGTCCTCAGTGCCCTTGAACCCTACAGAAAGGCGCAGAGGCCGTGCTGTTGTAAGAATTCTTATGATCGCCAGCTCTGCTTCATGATGGAAACGAGCAGAAGTTTTTCTGCTAGCAGTTGAGTTGGATCGTTTGTCAGGCAGTCCTTAAGCTTTCACTTATCATCTGCAATGCAGTGTAGGTACAGAGAGATTGACACTTTGGTCTGGGGGGAAAAATCAAATGAGACTCATTCCAGAAAGAGCAGGATAATAGTAGAAATCTCTTTAACTGTAGTTTGGTACATGTTTCAATGGTCTCATCTATCGAGTGGGAAATGTGACTGACAAGTCTACCACTAACTACATTCTCTGGTCTCCAGAAGCTGGACATCCTGACTCTCCCCTTGAGTGATTTTTCGCAAGAATCTCCAAATTTGAGTTCTCCATTTTTTTAATTTTTTTTTCTGTAGTGAAAATGAATATGGTGGTCTCCAGTCAACTCTCAAGCATTACAGAACTGAATCTCGCACTACTTACAGCTGCAGACAGGTTATTTTATCTCTGCTGTGCAGCTGTGGTAGCAATGTGACTTAAGTCTCCTGGCCAAGACAGGTCCTTTGTTTCAGCTCAGGGTTGAGGCCACTGATCTAGCAAACGTACTGTAGCTTTTCCTAGGTTTTAGGAAAAATAAATAGAATTAATTTTCATTGCTACCTAACTTTTATGTACCAAAATCAGCTTTTTAGGCTTCTGATACATCCAGAGTGCTAGGTCACAAATCTCTACACCTTCATGAACGCAAACAACAGCATGTACAATGCAAGAACGTGACAGATCACAGCACAGTTTTTATTTAGAACTAAGACTATTTTTTATAAAGCAGACTGGAAAGTTTGTAACAAAAACGTTCATTTTATTGGTAGTGAAAATACTGTCTTATGCTCTGTAATTTTTCCTTATTTTGTTTCAAAACCATCCATTTAACTCCTTTGAGGAAACTGACACCGGAACCCTGAAGGGTGTTGGGTATCAAAGCAAGCGGTGCTGTAACTTCAAACGCCTGTTGTCAGCTCAGCCTCCGCTGGTTGCCTCCAAGAAGTCACCCTGGCAGTGGTTACTCCGATTTGTTAGCAATAGAGCAAGTTACCTTTCACCAGCATTACTGCCAAGCAGGGATTACTTTAGTCTATTAAGGACCACACTGTGCTAGGACTAGAACACTCCCAATTGCTGTGAGAAAGCTGGACACCTGTGGAGTCTTTTCCATCAAAAACGGGTAGAAAAATATCACTACTTCAGGGTTCTGTTCTGTTTACTTTCTCATCCTTGTTTAATTTTCTGTAAGATAGTACTTTTGATACATATTATATTCTTTAAGTCATTTTATTTAAATGCCATTTTCTGTTCAGCAAGCCAAAAAAATCCAATGTACTGTCAGTGTGCACCAGTAACTTCAGAGTGGCTTGGTAAAAACATAGTTGCGTTACTTTTAAAATTTGCAATGCAATTCTGATCACTATTGATACATGATAATTTTCACGGTTGGAAGTTGGTTACAAGCTGAATATTCACTGATGCATTTTTTGTAAACTTGTATTCAAGTTTACTGTACTACATAGTATTTGTATAAAATTCAAAGAATTTTGACTTTTGTTACCTGTACATGGCAACAAGTTGTCTAGCATCTGAAACTTAAATCCATCAGTTTATTAAAAATACTTTTCTAAAAAACTAGTTGGCTGTGCGTGTTCCCCTGGTACCTGCAGCTTGTTTGGCAGTGCCACCCAAGCTCATCTTTGGTTTGAAAGATACTTCAAGGGATGGTAAAACTATCCAGCAGGGGCCTGTGGTTATGCCTTAGGTTGTGTTCTGACACAGGCAGCAGGAGCTGCAGGTTGGTTTGTCTAAGGCCTTATTAAGAACCTCTATTTTTTAATAGACTAAATATTTTCAGAGTTGTTGTTCTGACTGCAGATGTTGGGGTATCAAATCCTTAGGATGTGCTTGGGACATGTTGCCGCATTCTACAAATTTACTTGAAAGCCTGAACCCGTCATCTGCATTTGCACCAGATAAGGCAGGTGGAGTGAGTGATGTCTGCACCTCACAGGTGCCCATGCGCAGAGCAGGAGGACCCAGACTACAGTAAAGCAAGCAGCAACCGCAGCCTAAGCCACTGCTACCTATGTATCTTCTGATACCTTATATCAAAAATGGTGTGACCAGCAGGTCCAGGGAGGTTATTCTCCCTCTGTCCTCCACACTGGTGAGGCAGCTCCTTGAATACTGTGTGCAGTTCTGGGCCCTTCACCACAAGAAGGATGTTGAGGCTCTAGAGTGAGTCCAGAGAAGAGCAACAAAGCTGGTGAAGGGGCTGGAGAACAGGCCTTACGAGGAACGGCTGAGAGAGCTGGGGTTGTTTAGCCTGGAGAAGAGGAGGCTGAGAGGAGACCTCATTGCTCTCTACAACTACCTGAAAGGAGGTTGTGGAGAGGAGGGAGCTGGCCTCTTCTCCCAAGTGCCAGGGGACAGGACAAGAGGGAATGGCCTCAAGCTCTGCCAGGGGAGATTTAGGCTAGAGATTAGGAGGAAGTTTTTCACGGAAAGGGTCATTGGGCATTGGAACAGGCTGCCCAGGGAGGTGGTTGATTCACCTTCCCTGGAGGTGTTTAAGGGATGGGTGGATGAGGTGCTGAGGGACATGATTTAGTGTTTGATAGGAATGGTTGGACTTCATGATCCAGTGGGTCTCTTCCAACCTGGTGATTCTGTGATTCTATGATTCTACTTCAGCTCTGCCTGTTGCAAAATACAGGTGGGGGCACCTTCCAGGAAGGTGATCAATATACAAAACCTACATATTGTTTGTTAATGGGTGAGTAGCTGAGCTTAACTGAACTATTCTGGAAGAAACCAGAAATGTTTCAAAAGAAAAATCATGTTCTAAACCGGTTCCTTCAGGCATGTGGGGTTTATGTGGTAAATTTGTCATCGAACCGTCTCTCAATAGGCAAAGCAATTTTACAACTAAAGGCATCTTAGTCATATCTCTCCCCCTAGGTAAATGCTTTCACAGTGATTCACATAATGCAATGAAAATGGTGACTGGGCAGTTCCTCGCTTTCTCTGGTACTTTGTGTTGGTTTTATCTAAACCACATTATAAAAAAAACCTTTGAACTTTTCAACATACCAGGGAAGCCGTGGCACTGCTTTGGGAAGGCAGCTCTACTCCGCCTGCAACTCTGATTCTTGTTGGGCTAGAGTAGGAACCCCATACTTCTTATGTGATCTGGTCTACTAAAATTAGCATCTCACAAACTAGACCAGGATATAGCCACGAAGAAATGCAAGATTCCTGCACTGGTGCAGTTTTAGCTTCCTTTGGGGATGACAGAGATCTACATCTGTCTCTGGGTTTCCTGAGGGATGTTACTCACACTAGCCCAGCTTTGCATCCCCATCCATCTCTGAGCAGCAGCCTAGGATAAGAAGAGCTAAGGTGACGCTGCTCCTTCCACAAGTGGAAAATGGGTGGCCAGCATTCCTCACATTCTTTTTCAAGAGATGTGTCAGTCCTGGGATCCTGAAAGTTGAACGCCTGCTGCACTTGCTGGTTACCTGCTGTGCTGCTTCTATCCCCTATGGTTGTGTGAAAGGAGAGAAATCGCTCATGGCATCTTCTAAATGAAGCCAGCAAAGGTGAAAGAGAAGGGCTTCACGTGTGCCTCATAGGAGCTGTTCAAACTGAGCTCACGGGGTTTGACTCCAAGATTTCCTCTCAAGGAACCTCTTTTTTACATCTTTATCCCGTTTCACCTTTACACTGCTCGAAACAAGGTGCCCGAATATTGGACTTCAAGAAGCCACAACTGTGTTGCTGAACCGTTTGGGCTGGGGGTCAGTGTAGCCTGGGAGGAGGGCTATGAAGGGGCTTGAGCCATGTCCTATGAAAAAGGACTTTGTTGTGGTCTGTCTTCTGCCCTGGGGGACTGTGGGACAGCACTGTGGGGGATTTAAACATGCCTTCTGTGGGGCTTGGGTCTGGTCCCCACGTGGCTGATACTGATCTTCCTTACGAGATAAATTATGTGAATTGGCCACCCCTCTAGCAAATACGGCACAGACAGGTTTTTTATTGGGCTCTTAAGGAAATTTGACCAACCTCCATCACCAGGAAGGGATGAGGAGGTGCGGAGAAAACCTCTGTTCCCAGCGAGCACCTAACTGACACGGCAAGTGTGGTTTCAGCCAGCTCCCGCATATTTCCCAGGTTGGAACGGTCATTACTGTTAGCTCAAGCAAAGCCAGGGCTTTCCTCCCAGGGTAAGAATAAAGCCCCATTAAACCCACCTAATGACAACACAAATCACATTGAACAGAAAAGGGCTTGTATTCTGTACTCGGGCTTCTGAGGCCTGTGGGTTTTGTTCTGGCTTTCCCATTCCTAATTTGCCTGTGGGAAACACTGACTGCCCCCAGCCCTGGCAGAGCAGGCACACAATAGTTGCTTGTTTTATGCCTGGAAGGAATTGCTGAGCCCTTAAATAGCTGGAATTGGGTTTATTTTTCTTCTGTACTTCATCTTATTCATTACTCCAGTCATAGCACCCTGAAAGGGAAAATTTCCAAGAGTATTGGAATGTCCCTCCATTTTTAACCCCCACAAGATGGTCTGCATCTCAAATGTTGTACACTAGCCCCAGTGCTAGAGTCACTAACTAATCCTGCAGCGAAGCATCCGTCTCCAACAAATTAATCCACATACCATTAAGCAAATGTGATCTGAGCAGTGAGGACTGGCAAGAGCTGATGGCAATGTCGCTGGCTTAAATGCAGCTAGGAAGGTCAATTATTTTTTATGTCAGAGAGACTTGGAAAGTTTAGTAAAAACACTGACGCAGAACCGGTGAGAGTCAGGGTGACACTGAGAAGAGGCTGCCTGGCCAGCACCTACCTCCAACACTCCTGAGCTGGGGAGCAAGGAAATGCCTCAGGGAGCTCCCCAGCCTTGGAGGGTTCTCTCACACCTACAATTACTTTCCTTCACTCTGTCCTCAAGAGATTCAGCTTCCTAAATGGTTGCAGTCAGTTGGCCCAGACTGGATGGCAGAGTCCCACCAAAGCCACTCGATCACTCCGCTTCCTCAGCTGGACAGGGGAGATAAAAATAGGATAGGGAAAGCTCATGGGCTGAGATAAGGACAGGGAGAGATCATTCACCAATTACCATTATGGGCAAAACAGGCTCAGTTTGGGTGAAAATTAATTTATTACCAGTCAAATCAGAGTAGGATAATAAGAAATAATAATCTTCTTAGCTTGACTTTATTTCTGGTTTTCTTTCATAGAATCATAGAATCACCAGGTTGGAAGAGACCCACCACATCATCGAGTCCAACCATTCCTATCAATCTCTAAACTATGCCCCTCAGTACCTCGTCCACCCGTGCCTTAAACACCTCTTGGGAAAGCGAGTCAACCACCTACCTGGGCAGCCCCTTCCAACAACCCTTTCAGTGAAGAATTGCAAGCAGCACAGAGGGGACAGGGAATGGGAGTTGCTACCAGATGATCACTCATCATCTTTGCCGTTCTTTCTTCCTCAGGGGGAGGACTCTTCACACTCTTCCTCTGCCCCAGTGTAGGGTCCCTGCCACAGCAGACAGTCCTCCGTTAACTTCTCCAATCTAAGTCCATCCCACAGGCTACAGTTCTTCAGCAACTACTCCAGCGTGGGTCACTTCTTGGGTCTGCTGTCCTTCAGGAACAGATCCTTCATGGATCCCCCACGAGGTCACAAGTCCTGCCAGGAGCCTGCTCCAGCACAGGCTCCCCATGGGGTCACAGTCTCCTTCAAGTGTATCTGCCTGCTCCAGTGTGGGGCGTCTTCCACAAGCTATAGGTCAATATCTGCTCCACCATTAACCTCCATGGGCTGCAGGGGTACAGCCTGCCCCACTGTGATCTACATCATGGGCTGCAGGGGGATCTCTGCTCTGATGCCTGGAGCACCTCCTCCCCCTCCTTCTTCACTGACCTCAGTGTCTGCAGAGTTGTCTCTCTCACACATCCTCACTCTTTCTGGCTGCAATTGCTGTTGTGCAGCAACTTTTCCCTCTTCTTAACTGTGTTAACACAGAGGTGCCATCACCATCAGCAACTGGCTTGGCCTTGGCCAGCAACAGGTCCGTCTGGGAGCTGGCTGGCATCAGCTCTGTTCAACATAGGTGACATTTCTAGTGGCTTCTCACAGAAGCCACTCCTATAGTAGCCCTGCTACCAAACCCCAACACATTGGTGTCTCAGGACCTGCCTGCAGATCAGGTCATCCTACACATTGTAACACTCTTCCTTGGTTGTGTCATGAACTATTCAATGCTCCTTCTTCCTTATCTTCTGAAGAAGTTGATTGAGAATGTCTTGAAGTAGCAGCAACCCTCAGAAACAAGCTCTTGTTTCACATCCACCATTGTTGGACTTTGCAGCATATGCCTGATAGCCTAGAAAACCCCAATTCCGACCCTCTTTGCAGACAATTAGGTGATTTTTCTGCCGTCTTTCTAAGATGAGCAACAGCTCTTACCTTTATCCTGTGTCTGCAAACTGAAAAATATGCTGAAGTAGCTTTTCAGCTGATGACCTTCATAAATTTTAATATTTCGGTTTCATTGGGAAAAAAAATCCACCCTAAAAGCGTACGTCAAGTGACTGTCAACTTGATTTTGAGAAGCTGGCCTTTGAGAATCATTAGAAACTCAGTGTCCATAGGCAGCTGGACACAATTGTTCTCATGTTAAGTCACCTTCCAGCATGAGGAAGGGCTGCCGCTCTGACCCAAGACCTAAAGCTGCTTCTCAATTTAAAATTGTGTTTTTAAGTAACATGTGCCACAGTGGTGCCTGTAGGTTTGGAGAAATGCAACAAAAAGCTGCAGCTGAGCCAAGGTCAGGCAAGTCTCCTCTTGTTGCAAAAAAAAAAAGTGTGTTCTGTTCTAAACATCTTGATAAGCGATCAGCAGAACAGACTAGCATTTGTTAATATTAAACAAAATAGCAGCTCTCGTTCTAAGTAAAAGATCAAAGCGCCTCATAATCTGATGTAAGGAACATTCTGGACATCTGGACTGAAGAAGGATATATTAAATCAGGCCTTGTCGTCAAGATTTCCACTTTGGCAGAGAAACAGAAGAAATCTGCTCAGCGAGCCTGCATAAAGAACTTGTATGATGAAATCACCTGTAACTTCTGCAATAAATCGATTGCAGAGGCTTCTGTCAGGTGTGCTTTGGCCTGTCACGCAGTCCCACACAGAGGATGGAGTGAGGTGGGTGAGTGTCTATTGTGACTTTTAGTACAGGGACGTGCTTAAGCCACTCAGTCAATAACCTGGTTCACTTGCACAAGAAGCAAAGAAAGAAATAGCCTGGCTTTCATACTTTGTGAAGAAAGTAAAGGTTTTTCTAATGTTTGCATAATGCAATTTTCCTATTTAAGCAAAAAGCTGTGGTTCTGCTCACCTCTTCATGCTTATATGAGGCTTGGAACAAGCTTAAAATTGTTTTTGCTGGGGTAAACTCCAGGCTGTGGGGACCAAACATTTCTGCTGCCATGGGGCTGAAGGGCAGACTCTAGTCACTCCTCTGTGAGCACAGGCATTTGGCTCAGGAGAATGCGGATGCTTCTGTTTGCTGGCTGAAATAGCTCACTTTCAAGGCTAGTATAAGTCCAAAAAGGACCCAGAGAAAGAGCATCTCATCAACGCCTTATCGCTGAAAACTCAAGCTCTAATTGGGAAAAAAAAAAAAAAAAAAAACATTGCCTGGTGCTGGACACTAATTTTCCTTATTCAAGTCTTGATTATAGAAATGCTACAAGCCATCCAAATGTGGCCAGTTCCAAGCAAGCATCTGCCCAGCACCAACACATACTGTGCCAGAGTAACAGTGCCAGGACACTCAGGCATCACCCCCACAAGATAGCATCTCTTTGCCTTCTCTTATTGCAGATCCCTTCATAGCCTGTGGCTGGAAAAGAGACCTTTCCAGGTGGGATGATTGAGTGACAACAGAGCTCAGGCACAGACTGATGCGAATGCTGTTTGTACAGCTTTGCTCTTCAAAGTGGGTCCCCCTGGCAAGGAGCTGGAGAATAGGCCTTACAAGGAATGGCTGAGAGAGCTGGGGTTGTTTAGCCTGGAGAAGAGGAGGCTGAGAGGAGACCTCATTGCTCTCTATAACTACCTGAGGGGAGGTTGTAGAGACGAGGGAGCTGGCCTCGTCTCCCAAGTGACAGGAGGAGAGGGAATGGCCTCAAGCTCCACCAGGGGAGGTTCAGGCTTGATAACAGCAAAAAGTATTTCATGAAAAGTGTCATTGGGCACTGGCAGAGGCTGCCCAGGGAGGTGGTTGAGTGGGTGGATGAGGTCCTGAGGGGCATGGTTTAGTGTTTGATTGGAATGGTTGGACCTGATGATCCAGTGGATCTTTTCCAACCTGGAGATTCTATGATTCTATGAAAAAGGCACAAGGATGTGTTTGCTCCTAGTGCCTCCTTTAGCCATTTAAAGAGAATTTGGTAACGTACCCACAACTCACCTCTGCTAGGGCTTGGGACTGCCACAGCAGGAGTGGTGGAGACATCTCAAGACCCTTTCTCTCCCTGGCTGCAGGACAAAGCACCTGGAGAGGCAGGAGGAGGCAGGAGGAGGAGGACAGGTGGCAGCTGGCAGAAGTACAGCACTCAGGTTGCTGCTGGTGGAGCAAGCTGCAGCCTTTGGCCCTGAGTTTGCCCAGCTCCTGGCACTGAGGAATGCATATGCACACACAAACAGAGGGAAGCCCAGCAGCCGAGACTGGGGAAGGACAAGCAGGTCATCAGTCTTCATTCCTGTACGTGCTACAAGTCGTTTCTTGGTTTCCACGGAAACCAGCTGCTGCAGAACGATGCTATGAAAATCACTTCCAAGACTGAGGCTAACAGATCTGCTTTGCTCGAGTGAAAGCAGAGGGGCTTGTCACCATATCGTCCTGCACGTGGCATAAAAATGGTTTCAGAGAAGTTGCAGGCACCCCCCGAAACAACCTGCTGGCAGCCTGCCCCATGTTGCTGAGAGCCCAGGCAGGGGAGAGGAGGAGGAGGAGGAAGCAACAGGTAATCCCAAGCCACGTTAGCTCCTTGCTGGTGGGTACAGCTCATACCAGTACGAGAGGCAGTGCTGTTGCTGTGAGGGCTGAAAGCTATTGTTTGCCCTGCAAAACTCAAAGCAGCAGAAGCATCAGTAACATGTGATCAGGCAGCAAGACCTCCAAGAGACTACAAGAAAACTGCTGCAGCACCTTAGGTGGAAGGTTAAAAGGTAGCGCTGGTGGCTTAGAAACAAGTGCAGGGACTGTGAGGCTGCCTGTTCCTCTTAGCCAGACACCAAATGGGGGACACTTTATTCAGTGCTTTCATACTTGACATGTCATTTTCATAATGCTTTCATATCTGACGTGCCCATTGAGTGGTCAAAACCCAATCTTGTATAAAGATGAAGTTGGGAGAGGCCAACTCTTGCGTAAGCTACTCTCAGAAATACCTGTATCATTGAATAAACCGAAGTCATGCCTCACAGGGAAGCTCTGTGGCCACAAAATGGGCCACTCTTTGATGGAATAAGTGGTAGAAAAAAAACGTGAAAATTTTAAAAGCTTAACTCTCCCTGCATATGTCACTTAGGAAGTGTCCATGAAATTATAAACAAGCATTTAGCCTGGCATAGGTAACACGGCAGAGACCTGTAGTTAATGCTCAGAAGCAGCTGTGTGAAGCCAGGCTGTGCTTCACACAAACCACCTCAACAGGGACTCGTAGCTCCTGTGAAGATGGCAGAGGGGACCTGTGGGCTCTGCCCTCTGCCTGTTCAGCTTAATGCAGTGCTAGCACCTGCAGGTAATCACTTCAGTGGAAGAACAGCCTTCCTAATGGATAATAATCAGGAAAATCAGAGAAAACATCTGGAAACGGGTGCTGGCATGGTAGAATTCATTTTTAGCATTAATTTTGATGTTTCCTGAAGTTGCTCCAACTTTTTTTTTTTTTAGAAAAATATAGTCACAAATACAGAAATGCTGAAGGCAGGCAAACCAGACATCAAATATTTTTGCTCAAGTCCCACAAATATGACAACTGATCATGGCACTAAAGTGCTGAAGAATTCCCATGTTCCTCAGAACATTTAGAGCTACATGGCCTTGGAAGATTCCTGTGAATATTTTTCTGCATCCCCACTATGATATCCACTCAAAATTCCTATACCGGATTGCCCATGACCCCATTTCTGGAGAGACTCCTACAACAAGGCTCTAAAAAACTTGACTATGTAAAATTAAAAATCCCGGGAGCAATTTGTGCTCTACTGTGGAGTGTTTCATCTCCTTGTGCAGTGTTAAAGTGCTGCTATGCAGGCCTCGGGAATATAAACGCTAATTACTGTAGCCACATAGCTGAAGCCATAAAGAACTTTACAGTACAACTAGTAAGCAATTAGACGCTAAATTAAGAAGAGGAACGTGATGGTTTACAGTGCATCAGAGAAGGAACACAGCCTCTCAGAAAACAAATACAGTATTTTATGAAGTAAATGTGTAGCTCAGAAGTCTGACTGTGGCATCTGAAGATACACAGCATGAGCAGACACATGGTATTGCCAGTGACTTGATTTTAAATGCTTACTTTAACCTAACAATAAAGTGATTAATTAGCTGGAAACAAAATGATGACCACCCCATAAAGGGGGCAGGAAAAGAAGAATATATTATATGACATATGAGACTACAATTAAGTGTACAGAGAGGGGAGCTGCAGCTTGAGATTTTTGGACTTGAGCTACTGGACAGTCAGGGCATGATTTGGTTGCCTACATGCTGGCATTAGGTCCCTCTTAGTTTAGCCAGCCAATACAACGAACTTTTGCAGCTGATTTATTACTGTCATGGGAGTAATGAAACACACATAAGTGAAAGGATCTTGTTTGGCATGGACAGGATTTGCAAGATTGAGTAAGCTCTCCACATGTCTTTCCCCTGTTTCCTTCTGAATCTTCCTCCCAGCTCGTGTCAGAAGAGGCTTAGATGTTCTTTGGAGCCTTGCCAGGGAAGGTAGAGGCTGACATGAGGGAATCAGCTTTCAGCCCACTACCTTTCTTCCTGGATGAGCAATTTATATCAAAGTAGTCCACCTTCTCTGAAACTCTCTTGTCTACCGGGGTGGTGTTCCATGAAAGATCAGCTCAGTCACTCTCCTATTGAGCTTGCAAAGTACATGGATTAATGCTCCAGCTGATCTAGCCATGGCTTAGCACTTAGGATCTGCTAGGGAAAATATAGTGCCAGGTTGTTGTCTAAATGGTCAGGGCCAGAACAGAGTCAGGAGATGGGTTCAGTAGTAAATGAAGGTCTTGGACAGCAGAGAAGCCAGGTTTCACATAAATCCAAGGATTTAGAGAGGAAGCTTGCTGAGAATTTAAGCTGATGTTGAGAACACAAGGCAGGAGCCTGGATAGATGAGAGAGGCTCAAGGAAACCCTACAGGAAAGGATATCTGCCTTGTAAGGACCCACTTGACTAGAGGACAGATTTGTTTTCAAAATCTTCATTATACTGTCTTACAATGCAGTTCAGAGAGTTGTGTTGTCAGACTTAATTGCTTTTCTATTAGAATAAAACAGCCTTGGACAGCCATGCTAGGAAAAGTGGAGAACAGCAGTGTGAAGGTCAGCTCAGCATGCTGGCTGACTCATCCCAGCACAGGCAGCAATACTGGCTGCTCAGGGATAAGAGTCCTTACATTCTTCTTTGCTGTCAAAGCCTCAAGTTGCCCCTGAGACCATCAGACCCTCAGATCAGGCTATGAGTCTGACTCGCAGACTGTTCAGCTGGTCTTTCTTACCTCTGTTCAGCCAAACACATCAACTTTGAAACCAATTTTCTGTTGAGAGTTTGCTTGACCTATAGTTGCTATGGGAGCAGAGAGTGAGTTTCGAAATTGGTTCCCGGTGTTCCTTTCCAATAGCAGCGCACAAAGTACAGGAAAATCACCTACCAGTCTTGAGAAGAGCATCTTGTGCAACTTGTTAACTGAATATTGTCTGAGGCACTGGCAAATGCAATTTAATCACACATTGATAACTGAACACTATCCTGAATCACAACAGCAGGGCCTTCTGATAGCAGCACTGAACATTTTCTCTGTAGATTTCTCTTGCAACACTGAGGCGTTCTTTCATTTCACTGATACTGTCCTGCAGCTGCTGCCCTGTAGCAGTAAGACTGGAGAATCCTCAGCGACATGAAAAGAAACTGAGGGTGGCAGATACACACCCAGAATAGCTGCAGGCAAGCCAAGAAAATGACACATAAAAAAAATCCATGTATCCAGATGAGTGATAAAACAATAGAAACACTTTGTTTTATTTTTTTTTTAATCTGACTCATGCATTCACTTCCTCTGTCTGAGGGCAACATGTTGGTGAGAATAATTGCACTTCCAATAACAGGAAGAATTTTCCCCTAGATGAAACTTCCTTGGTCAGTTCCTGGCAAGCAACCTAGGGAATTTCAAATGTTTTAAAAATAGGTTCTGAAGCAGGAAGGCACTTTCATCAGGGCAGTGAAATTGAATGTTTCTAAACGGGTCAGCTAAGTGTGTTACCTTCTTACCTTGGAAGATCAGTTATGAGACCTGTAGGAGGGGCTCAGCACTGCTGGGTTAGAGTAGGAATGGTATGGTGGTATCAAGAAATCTTCACGGTGTGTGGGCACTTTTCACTGACCCACTTCTGTAACTACATGTCTAACCTTCACCTAGAACTATGCACATTCCTAGCATTTGTATTCTTTGAAGGACCTGGAAGCGGGCAGAGGATACGGGTCAAGGGCTGCTGATGGCCCATCCTGACTCCTGATGAATAGCTGTCCAGAACATTCCCATGGATGTCAGAGGTGAAAATATACATGTCTCAGTGGCTCTTCGTGCAGGAGGCAAAGGTTCTGGGACAGAAGAGGTTTGCCTGTCCCAGCCCTACAGGGGAGGAAGCATGGGACACGTATAGTTGAGAAGCTGTCAGTGGAAGGACCAGTGATCTCTCCTGAGATATAAATTGGAGCAAAGAGAGAGAGAAAGTTTTTGATCATGGAGCTGGGGTGAGGAAGTTTCTTTGCTGAGAAGACTCCTTCAGACTCTCCAGGGCAGGAACCATCAGTTCCTTCTCCTACTTCTCTAACTTTTACCTAAGTTCCCATCTGTTGCTGCTGCTTGCAGAGCCATTATCAAGTTTTTCTCCTACAACCTTGTTTCCCACCATCTCCTTTTGAAGGAGCACTTAAGCAAACCACGTGCCATCTCCTTTCCCTTTTCTTGGTGGCTGTTCACAAAGCCACATAAAAGCAGTTTTCCACCACTGCTTTCTAGGGGACAGAATACACAAGCTGTTGTGGCTACCTCCTTCTCTCCAACAGGCCAGTATGCTCAAAGCTAGTGAAGGTAGATTACCCAGAGGTCTGGAGAAACATGAGACGGTTCCTCAGGGCTTTCAAGATGGGTGTCTAAGCTCCCAGCCCTGTGGCAACATGAGGAAAGTCAAAAAGGATACAGTCAGCCAGTGAGGATGAGATGGTGCATCACAAACCAACCAGGGAAGTGTGTTGCTTCCTTGTCAAGGTCGTACAGGTCACAGCAATCATCATCAGTTCAGAGGCTGTTGGGAAGACTAGCGTGTTATCCAGGGTCCACATTTTCACAGGGAGATGGCTAAATACATGTTCATTTTCCATACTGCATGTGGCAAGGCCATAAGTAATCAAAGCATAGATTTTTTTTGACTGTGTGCTGGGATGCAAAGTGGTGTGTGGCACATTCCATGATGTAAAGGGGCACCCAGACACCACAAATTATTCCGCCCCTGCTCGCAGACACAGCGCTTGTGTCCTGGCTAGCTCATAGCTAGAGTTAAGTAAGATCATAGAACCATAGAGTCACTAGGTTGGAAAGGACCCACTGGATCATCGAGTCCACCCATTCCCATCCATCACTAAACCATACACCTCAGCACCTCATCCACCCATCTTTTAAACACCCTCAGGGAAGGTGACTCATCTTCCAGCTACCCTACTTGGATTGCTCAGGTTCCTGCTCCATGCAGGCAGCCCCTACAAGACTAAATTGCAAAAGGAAACAAAAGTTGTGGTACCTGTGCTCCAAATCACAGCATTCTCGTATGTTTGATTTATTCTGATCAGACATGTCAGCTGGATGTGAAAACAGGCGACACCAACAGGACAATATATTGGTACTAAGAACTAAATAAGAATTATTTAAATAAATAAGAATTAAATAAGAATTAATTTTAATGTTCTTTTCACATCAGTATTCTGTAGAAGCATTCATTTGTAATGATGACTTGAAAGTGTACATACACAAGAAGAATGCAAGAAGTGGAAAGGATTTACATGCATTTTTTGTCTAGTCCATACCTCCTACACAATTTTGGATAAAATGACATCTGAGGCTCCCTTCCAGCCCTATTTCTCCTGAGTTTATAGTACCATTAAATATGGTTGCTTTGTTCTTATTGGGATAAAAGCCCAGTGACAATTTCTTGTAGTTCTGAACAAGAAAACAGGTTTTATTGTTTTATTTAATAGTGCTGCTCTTTACCGATGACATGATGTTTTAGCAGTTGTCAAAATTCACAGAGTCTGTACTCTGAACTCTTTTTTCCCCAAAAAATCATACTAATGACCTAAAAAACACTTGAAGTTACTAATAAGCTTTAGGGATTTGGGGAGCTTAGCATTTTGGTGAAATACCAGTGTATGTGTGTTAAAACGGATTCTAGCCAACTTCCAGAAACTTAGCTGTACTAATTATGAAAAAATTAGATGCAACAACCATGTATATAACTGCAGATTCTGGACAGTTTGTGGCCAACTGTGATTACAAATGAGCTAAAATCAATCCATATGTCATTCTTCATAACTAGAGACTGAAACTGTGTAAGAATGTGACATTAATGAAAAAAAGTAGCCCACTTGCGAATAATGACAATGTAAAAAATTAGCTCTTTTCTCAACTGCAGTCTGCAAGATTTTCTTAATTACCTGTCTTATCTCTGGATCTGAAATCACAGTCTCTTAAAAGCCCAGTGACAGATGACAGATTGTTCTTAGCAAACACATCCCCAGTAACTAAGGAGTTGATAGCTACTGAGGTCTAAAATCAAAATGCTTAAATTCTACTCCTCTGAGTATACAGCAGCTCTGAATTTTTTGGAGAGAGATAAGTGAAATGGTGGGGGTTTAGTGAGTGTTCCATGGTTTGACTTAACTGTAACAACATTATGCCTGAAGTTCTTAGAGTTTGGTCTTTCGCCACAACTCATCCAAGTGGATAATTATGCTAGTTGTAGATAAGATTTTAAAGAGACCTCTAATACATTCCAAATAAATCTGAGTCTTGCCTGTAGTTTGGTTGGAAAAATACATCCCCAAAACCCAGAACAGCATTAGTTTTTCAATATTCATTACAAGCATTTGAAAAAGATTGGAGATTTAAGACAAACTGCTGTATCACAGTGATCATCTTGATCAATGAGTTTAAAGTACCCTCACAGGAGGTAAACAAATGTAAAAAGGAATCCATAAAGTATGGGAGCATATGTATCACTCCCAAGTGCGAGGGTGAGGTGGGAATTCGATGGAACGGACACTATTATTCAGAATTACACTATCGTAAGCCCGAGTTAGCACCGTGAAGGACCATTCATCAAAATAAGCACTACTTTCCTTTCCTAACCTTAGAAATGGCCCCTCTCTGAAGCACAGGGATTGATGAAGCTTGTTGTTGAAGTTTCCTGCCAACACAGCCCTCTTCAGAACTGGGAGAATAACTCACAGCTACCGCTGGCTGATGTTAGGCCATTTCAGCTTTAGCAGACCAGAAAAACTAATCTATTAGACATCAATTATATCCACCTCTCCAAGAATTTTTAAACTGTTTATAAGTAAGGTAATTAAGTGCACGTTTAGCTTCTGCTCTCATTCCTGCACATGTACTGAGGAGGCATTGGTCTCTTACACTGGGAAAATAAAACTATCAGAGTGGGAAAATGTATGGAAAAATAAAACTATCAGCATAAATGAAAAAAACCTTTCTGCACAGATCAGTAGTCACTGAATAGAAGCCCAGACCCAGGAGGTCTACAACTGAAATTAGGGGGTAGGTAGCAATCTCACTGGTGCGGAAAGATGGCACTGGGCCTTACACTAACAATAGGGAAACTCCTGAGGGCTTCCCCTAGAGCACATGCAAGGCAATGCCAACTAACAGGTCAGTGCAGAGTGCATATGAATCCCCCACTCACAGTTCACCCAGAACCTCAGAGAGCAGCATTTCCCCCCACCCCACCAAATGCTGCTGGTTGTCTTGCTGGATGCAAGACAGCCAACATCTTGCTCCGTAGGGGTAATCCATAGACGTAAGTTACTATAGCCCAGCACCTGCTTTAGGCAGGAAACCAGGATCCTCCAAAATCAAAACGTGATATAAGGTCACAGCCCTCAGTAGCCAGTCACCAATGAACTAACTCAACCTTAAGGCCAGGTCACAGCACGGCATCAGAAAAAGAGGAAAAAAATCTGATGAGAGTAGCAATAAGGTATACCTATTTTTAATCTCTGATCTTCTCAGAAAGCAACAGAAACTGCATCAGATACAGAAATATTTATATGCTGAATTAACATTCTCAGTGTGTAAGACGTGAAGTCATTCCTGACACTGAATGAGAAAAACCTTGAATTCTTGCCAGGGAACCTGGACACCATAGCAGAACAACTGAGGTGCCTGCAAATCTGGAACAAATGTTTGGAAATGATATGTTTTGTTTGACTTTGATCTCTCAAATCTCAGCCTTGCAGACTGGCTGTTTCTTGAGAGACCCTTCTGGAGCTATGAGCTTTCTTTCCTTTGCCCCTTGCCAGTGGTGCACTATTTTGTACAGGAGATCCTGCCCAGTGTACTGAAACCAGCCTTTGTAGCATGACAAAAAAACATATCCTAACTTCTCTGAATCTTTCAGTGTATTTTGGATGGTGGCTGTCTTAGGAGTATATTGTAACTTCCAGAGGGACCTTGCATCTGGCAGGTTAGTAGCAAACAGTCAAGTCACCAGACAAGGAGGAATGGGGACAAGTTAATTAAACCTACTCTGAAACATTCAGTACTTGATAACAAAATTAAAATAAAAATCTTTACCTACTCTCCCCACCACCCCCCAAAAAATAAAATAAAATAAAATAAAATAAAATAAAATAAAATAAAATAAAATAAAATAAAATAAAATAAAATAAAATAAAATAAAATAGTCAAGATATAATGAAAACTCCCTGATGCATCTTTTTTTTTCTAGTTGATACATGGCACGATTCCTGGACATCCTCCCCAGTTGTCTGATTGGATTGTTTACTTCTACGTGCTCTGCTCCTTGAATACAAATCCTCTTCCCTGCGCGCTGCTAGCTTTAACATCACATTGCATGCAAAACACATTGGCAGAGTGGCTCCTGGCACAACACTTCTCTTCTCTCTTACCCTTCAGTTCAGTGATATCATTATATTATATCACTGCCTGTTAAAAACGAACCAGATGTCCAGACCATAGTACATTAACACAATAAGAAGGTTCTTTCCCTTCTCTTGGCTTTAATCTAATCTTGGCAAAAATGCCACGGTAATGCAAGTGAGCAATGAAAAAACGTTAATTTATTTAGTGTTGGATATATAGAAAAAATTGTAAGGACAGGAAAAGCCATGATCTTACTCAGAATACTCTTGTAGCCTCCAGTGACTGGAGCCGAGGGAATTCTTATGCCTGAGAGGGCACCTGAGCATTTAATGGACTTCAACAGATTTTATCTCCCCCCTACTTCTGAATTTATGGTTCTGTTGTGCTGTTTAAATAGCTTATTCCTAAATAAACTTCTTAGTGGCACAACCCTCTTCAGTTTGTTATGAATTCTGAGAAACCACATCCCAAAAGAAACAATTACCATACAAATATCTTATTTGTTCTCCAGTCTTCCCTCAGGAATTAGTAAAGATTGAGCCTGACACATTCATATAACAGACGTGGGATGTGAAGCTCAGAGTTCATAATAACCTCCCTACACACTGTTCATGATAGAAAGCTCAGGACAACTACTGTATTTAGAAAAAATAAAGTGTGAAACAGAAGAAGTTTTAAAAGAAGGTTAAGTAAATATCTTGGGAATGAAATGGGCCCAAGTAAAGCAGCTCTGAGATAAGAGAAGAGCTCCCTTCCACACTCCCATTTCTATAAATGAGATCATTACAAGATCATTATTATCCAGATTTGTTTCAGAAATAGAATGTACCTCCTAAGGTTTTCAATTCCAGAAAACAAGTTCTACATCTTACAAAGATGCAATTGAAAAAAAAAAATGGACTGAAACCCGGCAGAAATACTACCCTCATCTGCTTAAAGTGGATTACATTGATGGACAAGAAAGATTAGTATCTGTCAGAATTTGATACTCACACAGTTAGGACATGCTTTATAGACAAAATAAAAGTAATTTATATTACACAAAAAATTTTGGTTGCATAAGAAAAACTCTCTTCTGTTTTTAGTCTAAAGCATCCGTAAGTCTAATTGCTACTAATGAGTCAGGAAATCCTACATGTAGCTGTACATCTAAGACTATAGCTGCAATTACAACTATTATGTTTTATGTAAGCCTTCATTTTTAATATTAAACAACTCTTTCTTTCTTAATCAGGTGCCTGGATAATATAAACAGATTAAAAGAACTAACAGAAGAAATAAAGTAATTAAAAGCCTGCCCTTGTTTTCTTGGCTTTTAGAAGAGTACATTGAATTAATGTCTCTTAGGTGTTGCAGCTGAAAAGATCATTTCTGCAGACAGTTAACAATAAGTTGGCAAAGTCAACTTACAGAAACAATCAGCGAAGACAACTTAGAATAAAACTGTCTTGCAGTTGAAATTTGATTTGCATTAGAATTAATGCTTGGGGGAGAAAAAAAGTTATTTGTTTTTTTGATTCAATTATATGGTTGCTGACTTCTGTGGCAACAGCAGCCAGAACACACTCCTGGTGCCTGCTCTGGCTCCACAAGGGTGGTTACTCTCACATAACCTACCGTACAGTGTCTCTACAGCTGTCACAGTAACTACCACAACAAATCTATCAAAGTAACTAATATCTACACACTTGCATCCAAGAACATATTGTCTTCCCCCTGAATGACAAGGACCCTCATGATAGCTAAGGACATGAGGGGAATAACCACCCTCCTCTGGAAATTCTAACTATGCCTGGTTTTCACAGCTTATGAAATGGCATGTGGTCACCATGAGCAACTGCTTGACTGCCATTAAGTAGCTTCAGGGTAACCATGAAGATGGATAATCTGTCTTGCTGGACATGTCCAAATTTTTTCTTGAGGCCAAGACTAGCCCAGGAATATGATGGCCTTCTACCCACCAACCAACATCTGCAATAGAGCAACTTCTTGATACACTCAGCAAGTTTCTCCCCTCACATTCAATGGCCAGGAAACAGCTTTCTGTTTAGCGGTTAATTTTCAGCCAAACCAGGTGGCAGAACTGGTGGGAAAAAGGAGAAGGCAGCAGTGCACAGTAAAGAACTAATGGGAAGACCTGGTGTCAGCAGCCCACCTTGGAACAGTGGAACTGAAATACAAAGCAGAGAGGTTTGAAACCAACAGACAGAGCAGCCCTCACTTGCCAGTAACAACAGCCCAGCAGAGCCTTCGCAGACTGCCTGGGCAGAGCACACACCACTTAGGGAGATGCTGAATTCATCTCATGGAATGTTAGCTATCTGAAAGGTCTACTGCAGCCATCAACCTAAAGTGGTTATCATTCATACTGCCTATTAAATGTATTTCTTAGGACAGGCTGACACATCTTTTGCAGGTCCTTGCTTCTCCATAATCTATATAAGCAGTCTGTGGCATAGTAATAATTTAGGTGATAAAGTGCTAAAGGTAGGAAACATTAATTCCACATCTGTGTGATGTCCTCCTCCTTCAAGAAAGTATAGCCCAAACCATTTCAGAAGCGACAAGACCCTGTAGATTCAGATAACTCGTGGTAGATGCACCTGCCCCCAGGAGGGAATTGGCCTGAGATCCATTGCGGGTGATGTGTGTCACGTACACAAAGTGACCTGAGTCACATACCCCACCTTTGATGCTACCTCAGAGACCACTCCATCCAAGGAGTGTTATCGTGACCACAATCACGAGCCCTGATCCAGCTTAGGTATAAATGGAGCCCCCACTGGAGGCCATCCTGAGCCCTTCCCTTGGAGCAGCGAGCCTCCAATGTGAGGTCCTCCCTGTGGTAGGGGCACCCTTCAAGAAGGAATTAAACTCTGCACAAGTCAGGGGTCCAGGGTCCTGTCTGCAAGTTGTGGCATGAGCACTTCTTGTCCACTGCACTACGTCCTGGTATATGGTGGCCCCTTTCCCACTGCTGGACTGACAGAGTTTCGCCTGGTTTGATCTTCAAACACAGAGGTGAAGGGTGATGGGGCAGAACAAGGACTGCTGCCAAAGACCAATCCACAACATTTTGGGGTGGAATGGACAGGCAGTTTCACAGCAAAGGGTGCTACACCTTATTTACCAACATCAATAGAAATGAAGACTGAGTAAATGTAGGAAAAGTTCAGACTGCTTAGAGTGTTAGCTAGTACATTATGATGGATGAAATTGAGAATACAAAGGCAGCTTTCGCCAAGGGTCTCAAGCTCCAGATCATGTAATTAAGAAGAGAAGTATCTTTCTTTCTCAGTCCTGTCCTTTAGGGTCAGAAAACCAAGGTAGCAATCTCTATGCACAAGGTGTCTGGCTTCCAGAAATGGCATAATGTCCTTCTTAATGGAGGAAGGCATGTAGGCCAGGACTATTGCTCAGCCACCTTCCTTGCAGGACACAGCATAAGGTACTCTGGGACGTGCATTCGCTGGGCCAGCTGTACCAAGGGTTTAAGCAAAGGTCAGTCCAGCCCTTGTAGCAAATCATGCTGGTAAGTCAGCAGGCATATTCAAGCTGCTCTCACATTCCTTGTACTGTCACCCTCAGTAATGTAACTGTACCACATGCCAACACAGACTCACCCCACTTTATCAGTTAACAGGCTAAAACCTGCATTTTAGCTACCTAGAACAAGTTATCTGCATTTTATTTGAATCTAGGAAGTGAGAAAGAACATTGTACTTCCAGAGCCTTTAAAACACATCAGGGTTAAAGCAGCAGTAGTACAAGGACTGTATTTTAAGAGCCCTGCCCCACATAAAAGCCAGAGGTCATTGCCCCATGCCACCACACACCCCAATGTCTCTGGTCCCTATGGGCCATGAAGGAAAGTGAGCCTCACGCTTGAGACTATCCCAAAGCATCGTGTCAGCTGCCCCTCCGCTTTTAAGCTATGGAGGCTCCAGCTCAAGCTTCTTCACTGATCCCAAGCACTGCCATGCAGCCCTCTATGCACTTCCAGCACCACAGAGGGCAATAGTTACTAAGTTTAGAGCAACTTCTACAAGAGATGATGCAGAACAGAGAGGTAGAACAGTAAAGCAGATTAATGACTGAGTATGAAAAATTGGGGAAAAATTAGAATGTTACCTTTATTGTCAAGGGATATGTCAGTGTAGTTGATGTGATTTGGATATTTGGAAAAGGGGATAGATGACTTGCAGCACTATGGGGAAAACGGCATGCTTCTCCTTAACCTATTCCCGACTATCGAACAGAAGATGCTCTATTTGTGTACTCTGCTCTCCAGTACCTTAATTCCAAATCTAATTTCCTGTTTCAAAGCAAGAAATATCCTTCCATTATTCTCCCTCAAAACATGAACTTCTGCAGGCCAGACCACCTCGCCAGCAGTAAAACCAGTGTCGCTTTTTCACCACTGTGGCCTTATTAATCTCAGACACAGTCCTGTGATTTCTTACTGTATTCTTCAACTTTTGTCATTGATTAATTAAATGCAATTACTTTTTTAAACCAGCTAAGATCAAAACATACATAACTTTTACAAGGACAGATTATGTCAATAGTTTTGTGTTTCACATAGAGCAAATGTCCAATATTTGCAGCCCTGCGTACATAACATAATAGTTTTATATAGGCTAAACCACTCACAATTCAAGTGGTGTTTACTGCTTATTTTAAAATGGATAGCAAATGTATCAAATCAGTGTGTTTCATGAATTCTGATCATTCCCTGCAAAGCCTACAAAAACAATAAAACAGCAATAGATTGGGACTGTTGGGAAGGACTGAGACTTGTTTCAAATTCACCAGAGATTTAAAGCAGCTTTTGCCAATGTACAACAGCAGTTTTAAAATAGCAACACATAAAAATTTATTATGCGTTGTTTTCAAAATCCTGAGAAGCCTCAAATTAGCTTAAATTTCAGTGTGTGAAGAGGACCATTTTATTTAGCATAAGAGTAAAAAAACACGTACAAAAAATTATTGAACAAGGTCTGTAGAGGTCCCATTCCTCCTACAGAAATAATGTGGTTTTAGATACAGTATTCTTTAAGTCAAAGAGTGATACTAAACATCACTCATCCCTGTTACACATCATAGCTAAGATGGAAAAGGTCCCAAATTGAACCTACTCTGTAACTCATTACTTAACACATAGACTTGTTTTCTTGCAGCAAAATGTGTTTTTACAGTATTTTTCATACCTATAAAACTGTGTCCTATGTTACTGAGTGCTATTTAACTCTTCAGATGTGATTACAGGCACAACTATGCATCCTAGGGATTATTTCCATTATGTCTCCTAATTTAGCACATTATTATTAGCACATTATTAGGAACTGCCCCCACTGAAGTCACTAGTGTTCTGTCTAATTTAGTTTGGACTGCTTTCAAGAGCATTTTGAAATAATCCTTCCTCCGCCTCCTTCGCCCTGCCACCAGGGTACATCTCTCACAGCAGCGCATCATCTTTTGCTTATCGTATCCCAGCACTGTGAGTTTCTTCCTTACGACACTGAAAATAACCCCTTCCCACATCTGCAATGTCAGCATCATTCAGGTTCCCTACACCTTGAGAAGGACCCATAACCTCCTTCTCTGACTAGGAGCTACTGCCTGAGCGTGGTTACGTCTCCCAGTCCTGTGATTACTCTCAGCTTTTAATACGTCAGCTCAAGAAGGCTGGGACTCAGAGAGCCACAGGGAGGCCTAGGGAGGCCTTGTTTTGATACTGAAAATGCAGAAAATATACTCTCTAAGGCTTGTATTGGAGTTTTAGAAAGCAAGCATCCTTTATCAGGGCTGGGCAACGTGAGGAGCGATCTCCATCCATCGTGTGCAGCGAGACAAGAGCTGGGACAGAACGGATTTCCCACTTACATGCAGGTGTATAAACTTCCCCAGAAATCGTATGCATATTCTATTACTTTCCGAGGCCATATATTATGTAATATATATATAAACACTATTATAATGTTATTATGAATTTCACAGCAGTCAAATCCCTTGCTTACTTGGAGCTTTGGAGCCAGCTCTACCTGATCATACATTTGAGATGGGGAAAGGCTGCAGAGGGGATCGTAGAAGACACATCTGTTCAGCACAGATGACACTGCACACAAGACATAACAGTATCTGGAAAACCAGCATTTGAAAAAAAAACCCACACGTGCTATAAAAGAACACACTCTCAGAGGGACATTCTGTCTAACTTTCAAAAAAACACTTCTACTTGGATGAACTCTACTTGAGCTTAAATCAAAACATTCAGCTTTGTGTAACAGTAACTCCCCCTTGCATCAGTGTCATCCAAAGGGCTTGAGTGAGACTGATACAAGATAGCAGTCAATCTTAAAAGATGTGGAATGTTTTTTTATTTAAGTTTAATTTAAGTAATTGTGCTTTTTGAAAGCTAGATAAAATGTCCCTCTGATAGCATGTTTTCGTTCTGTGATCACGTTTTCTTTTAAATTGTGTTTTCCCAGACACTGTTCATTATTTGGAGATGATACACATTGATAACATCCTCTGTGAAGCATGACCTATGCTGAACAGATACGTCTTCTTTGATCCCCTCTGTCTGCAGCTTTTCCCTGTTTCAAATGAAAGGTCAGGCAGTGCTGGCTCCAAAGCTCCAAATTAGCAATGGATTGGACTGCTGTTAAGTTCATAATAACAATTTGATAGTAATATATATATATATAATATATACTATTTACGTAATATATGTTATTCACATAACAGATGTATTTATTCGTATAATATATATCTTCATGTGAGAAACACTCATACACTGGTAAAATATTGAAAAGGACAAACTCTTCAAAGCAAAGATAATAATATTTTTATTTTACAGTTCAGCGCTGAATTGGATGCCCTTCTAAAAAAGGTATGCCATCTTACAAAAGTAATGGGGATATATACTACTTTTAGACAAAGAACCATATAAATCTTCAAAGGATACTCATTATTTTTTGGATTATCCAACCATGTCTGGAGACTTCCTTCAGGTTATCTCTTGAACTAAGACAACTACATCTTGCTAGACAACTAAGCATATCAATAAATTCTTGCAACTCTAAGAGAGTGTTTATCCTTTCAGGTTATTTATTCATGTCTGGAGATTGTCTGCATATTATCTCTTGACACAACATAAGATTTATATGACAAGGTAATCAAACATACAAATCAGCTGCAGCAAAACTTATGAATTAATCCTCACAATCATATAACACACATTTTTCACATAATATTCAGATAATAGTCATATATGTGTTCACACAATAGATGTATTATTCACATGGTACATATTGCCAGGTCCTGCACTTGGGGCACAACAACCCTATGCAGAACTACAGACTAGAATCCTGTCTAGAAAGCTGCCTGGAGGAGAGGGACCTGGGGGTGTTGGTTGACAGAACATGAGCCAGCAGTGTGCCCAGGTGGCCAAGAAGGCCAATGGCATCCTGGCTTGGATCAGACATGGTGTGACCAGCAGGTCCAGGGAGGGTATTCTCCCTCTGTCCTCCACACTGGTGAGACCGCTCCTTGAATCCTGTGTTCAGTTCTGGGCCTCTCACCACAAGAAGGATGTTGAGGCTCTGGAGTGAGTCCAGAGAAGAGCAATGAAGCTGGTGTAGCAGATGGAGAACAGGCCTTATGAGGAACATCTGAGAGAGCTGGGGTTGTTTAGCCTGGAGAAGAGGAGGCTCAGAGGAGATCTCATTGCTCTCTACAACTACCTGAAAGGAGGTTGTGGAGAGGAGGGAGCTGGCCTCTTCTCCCAAGTGACAGGGGACAGGACAAGAGGGAATGGCCTCAAGCTCCGCCAGGGGAGATTAAGGCTGGACATTAGGAAATTTTTTTTCGCAGAAAGGGTCATTGGATACTGGAACAGGCAACCCAGGGAGGTGCTTAAGGGACAGGTGGACGAGGTGCTAAGGGTCATGGTTTAGTGTTTGATAGGAATGGTTGGGCTTGATGATCCGGTGGGTCTCTTCCAACCTGGTGATTCTATGATTTGATGATTCTATGATATTTTCACATTGTATATATATCCATATATATACATTCACACACTACATATATTATTCACATAATTGTTAGGGGCCCTTTTAGGTGCATCACAGTAACACTATACAAAGCTCATAATAACAAGTTAGACCTTGGAAAGTAATAGTATTAGATTTAGGGTAAGCTTCATACACGTGTGTGTAAGAGGGAAACCATCGCGGTCGTTCCCCCCCCCCCCCCCCCCCAACCCAGCACAGGAACCGGCGCGGGGCGCGCGCCCGAAGCGCGCGGGAAGGGCGGGGGGGGGCGGGGGGCGGGGGGGGGAAGGCGGAGCGGGCTGGAGGCCAGCGCCGCGCGCCCTCCTCCTCCCTCCGCCCCATTGCCCCTAACGCGCGCACGCGCCTGCGTGCGTGCGTGCGTGCGTGCGCGCGCGCGCCCGCCCAGCGCCGTGACCCATTTCACTGAACAAAGGATTTTGCTGGAATCTCTCTGCGCTAGGACCTAAAATGGCGCCGGCGCGATCGCCCGCCCCTTCCCCCCTCCACCCCGCCCGCAGAAGGGGG